>CM056825.1:23688036-23865536 GCA_029853015.1 Chelidonichthys spinosus | reverse complement strand
GATTTTATCCTGCAGGGGCGGCAGCGAGGGAGGGGAGCTGGAGACACAGTTATTGCATTTAATATTATCAATATTATCTCCCATATCATCTCAGACATGGAGGCAGGTATCAGGAGGAGTCGACAGACACTTTTCTGCCAAACCCCCTCCTCCCACTCTCTCCCTCACTGTCTCCCACCCCTCCCCCTATAGCGAGACAGTCTCCATCAATCTGATAAGCTGAACTTCCCCTGTCACACCTGCGGGGCAAAGTCACCCAACAACTCGCCTTCTTCTCCAACTTCTACAACCCTTCAGACATTTCTGTCTCTTGTAATGCCTTTTCATTCTTTTCTTGACGTAACAGCGGTCTGGTGTCTGCCTCGTTAAAACTCTAACGATGGACGATGGTGGACTAACGGCTGACAGCACACACCAGCCAGTATACAGACTGCTACAATGTCCAGCCACACAGGATTTAACTCTTTAAAAGCACAACGGGATGTCCAGTCTAATGTTTTAGATTCAGATGGAAACGATTCTCAGATTGACTACACATAGATCGAGTAAATCACAAGTTATTCCTGCACACTAATTCAAGTGAGTCATTTCTGTTCTGTCAGACGTCCACAAGACACTGGGACTGGTTGTTAGCGTAGCCAGCTACTACACCCATGGTTGGAATTAACATCACAATATGAAAAAGTATACGTCACCATAGCCATCGTCATATGGACGTATGCAAATATATGTTCAAGCCATTACCATGAAGAAGTTTTGTTTGTTGAAATGTGTCACAGTGAGAAGCGTCAATCACTGAGGCTTCAAAAGCAAAACGTTGGACTTATCAATGCACACACCATCTGTGTTCAACCAATAAATTAATTATTAACATGAAGTCACCTCCCGACCTGTTGGGTAGTGCTGCAGGATTTCTAAGAAATCTGCTTATTACTTGTCAATGGAACTGTTTCCTCTCTGACAAGTCCTGCCTAGAGCCAAATGTGAGCATAACTAATGCTTTAGTCTAAGATACATTGAGCGTGGATGCGCTGATGGTTGAAAAAGAAAAAGATTAGCTCACCGCCTTCTCTAGCTCTGATTGGTTGATGGGTGCCTGTCATTGTGTTCATGGTTGGTACCAGCTGATGTAAGTATGTGTCATATTTACTTTTCCTTTCTGCCCACTTCAGCTTACTGAGAAACATGGTGAAATAAGACTTTAACTCATGCTCTTTAGTGGATTATGTGTTGGATGAATTACAGGAGATGCTTGGACAGATTCAGAAAAGATGCTGAGTCTCATTTTATCAGAGCATTTGGTCGGAAATTAGAGCTGCCTTGTTATTTCCCTTGTGTTTTTGATGGAGTTTGGTATATTGTGCAACACACCATCAACATGTTCTGTTGGTTGACTAATCCATCACTGATCATTGCAGCACTGATGCATGTGTGCAGATCATAACTGCCCATCATGATGATACCAGAAGAGATTAAGACCTCCGTCATCACATTCACTTCCTGTATCACACCTTATCTGATTCTGATGAAAAAAGAAAAACCTGGCAGTTTACAAAGAGCATTCTGATTGGTCTAAACCAGGGCATGACAATTAGAGGTCGAACAGAGGTGACACACTGACTAATCGGGCTAGTTTCCTGTGATGTGTATGCATGATTGCCTTATTTTGAAGAGAGAAAAAAGGGACCTACACAACTGTAGAGAAATTCGGAGAAGAGAGAGAGGAAGAAAAAAAACACCACAAGGGAGAGAGACATACTGAACAGATGCTCAACTCTGACTCAATGTTCAGTGTGTGTGTGCGTGTGTGTGTGTGTGTGTGCATCTGTGTGCATCTGTGTGTGCGCATGTCCATTCATTGTATCAGCACTAATGTGTGCGCTGCCAGGTTGAAGTGTAATGGAGAGAACAGAGACTTGTGACTGGTAGAATGTGGACCTATTTTGTTGTTACTAAAGTTATCAGGGCGGTTATCGCCAGTGTGTGTGTGTGTGTGTGTGTGTGTGTGTGTGTGTGCGTCTCTTCCAGATGGTGGATAAGAGGCCTTGCCTTTATTAGCCAGCTCTGGCCAGATAAAGACCTGGTATTGATCCCAGGTTGAAAGAGCAGGTTCGTCAAACATGGCTGATTTACAGAGAACTGATAATGGCAGTGCTGGGCAACCGAGGAACCCCAGAGAAGAGAGAGAGAGAGAGAGGGGGGAGAGAGAGAGAGCGAGAGAGAGTAAATCAACAGTGTGATGGGGATGTGGGTGTGTTTGGAGAAGGGGGGTTGGGCCAAAAGGCTAAAACATACCAATTCCAATCAAAGAAGCTGGATGGTCAGAGCTATTTAACGTGTACCATTGCCATAGCAACCACTGTAACGGGCCACTTCTATATAAAAGTTAACTGATGACAACTATCGGTGTAGAAAGACAGACTAACATCCACACACTCTGATCACACCGTAGGAAAAAACACTGATGTTGTCACATGACATCATCATCATGATGTCACTCATTGGGATGTCAATTACGGTTTTGTGGCCTCAACTTCGTGATCATCATTTCATATTTTGGTAGTCGGCATCTTACATTTTTGCAACCTGTGAAGGAAGTGACTATATTTGGACTGTGGAGGAGCGACGGGTGGATCTGATGAACACAAGCAGCAAAGTGGATCCATCTGGATTCTGGTGTGAAGCTGTTAAAAAGTTGACTTCATAATTGTGTTTAGTTCATCTGAGTAGCTAACTGACAGGTCACTACCAATGCAATCACAAAGTAGCCCCGCCCTAAAGAATCCCCTGCTTTCTGGTCTCTTTGACTCTAAATGGTCCATAATGTACTAAATGAACATCATGCTGGATTAAAAAAACACTTAAAACTAGATATTGAGACATAAACTCATGGTTACAATGTTTACTGAGATAATAAGTCAAGAGAGAAGTAAAGCAAATTTTTTCATAGACTTCTATTCAATCAGAGGAGTCAAACCCCTGATGGCTAGCAGAGAGAATGCAGCTTTAAGGACCCGCAGTGTTTCCTTCCCTTTTCAGAACCGGAGGTTGCTGCATGGCCTATCAGTCCCTCCACGTTACTCCCTGTCGCTCCAGAGAAGGACAAGATACCTTGCTAATTAGCTAGCTGTCTACCTAGCTAACAAACTACCTAGCCAGACATCTGTCTCCAGAGCTGCGTCCTCCCACAGCAGTGAGCTGTGACATCACTTTACAGCCCCACTGACGTGTGTTGTCGCCATAACAACTAACCTCAACCGTCATTTGCTTCGGTACGAGTCACACAACCACTGAAAACAGTTAAATTTCCGCTCTACTCCTGTTCTATTTCTATGGTTTAAACAAACAAAGACACCAAGTCAATTTCCTAACAAGAGACAAACTTCGTCACATGTTCAGTCTGCCGGAGTTCTCTCATCTTTTTCTATCTAATACACACACACACACACACACACACACACACAGAGCTAATCTCTAATCTCGTCTCGATTAGCACCTGACAGAATTTCCATGGGTTTATCAAACCTAGCCAACCAACAGACGCTTATCACTTCCAGCCCCAAAATTTCACAAGAGCAGGAATTTTTGAGATTAAAAAAACACAGCTCGTGAAATCTTGAATAAGTCAAAAGAATATGAGTGAAAACTCTGCTATCACACTGTACAAGGGGGAGGCTCGGGATAAGAGGTGCATGAGGGGGCAGGTTCACTGAAGCCAAGATTGAACCTGGAGAATCTTTTTTTTCCATTTATAGACAGAATAGAGATAAAAGAGTGATCCATATGTGAAGCTACAGGCTCATAATGTTTATTCAGACTTTTTAGTTGTCTCTGGGTGACGTTTACTTTCACAGGTAGATGAAACAACGACTTCAACTGTTGATGAGGAGATAAATCTTGTAATAACCACTAATAACTGCCAGTAAACTAGACATCTGGGTTATTTTGCCAGAAGAGGTGCAAGTTGTCATCATGATAGTACAGTATAATAATAAAACATAAAAAAAACAACGTTGGTGAAACATTATGATCTTTTCCTAATGTCACTGTCAGTGTGAGCATGCAGTAGATGTCGGAAAGTTATTTGGTGAAAATGTCAGTGCTTATTTCCAGTCTACAGTTTTTCATCGGTGCTCTTTCCTTAATAGAACAACTCAGCCTCACAGCAGTCTGTGAAATAGTCACAAAATGTAATGTCTCTCAGCACTAAAACAATGTCAATTTAAAGTGACTTATACTTTTTCATGGCGGACGTTTGAATTTAACACATCCATGTGACTGCGTAATGTTCAGAGGTAGTGATGTAATATTAAATACTGACAAAAACTACTGAAGGTGGGGAGGTGAGGAGTCCAACAGCAAAGGACTTTAACCACCAGATTCCCAAAGTGTTAGTCTAAACCTAACGTTGGTTTTGTTGTCTAAAGCTAACGTTGGTTTTGTTGTCTAAAGCTAACGTTGGTTTTGTTGTCTAAAGCTAACGTTGGTTTTGTTGTCTAAACCTAACGTTGGTTTTGTTGTCTAAAGCTAACGTTGGTTTTGTTGTCTAAAGCTAACGTTGGTTTTGTTGTCTAAAGCTAACGTTGTTTTTTTTGTCTAAAGCTAACGTTGGTTTTTTTGTCTAAAGCTAACGTTGGTTTTGTTGTCTAAAGCTAACGTTGGTTTTGTTGTCTAAAGCTAACGTTGGTTTTGTTGTCTAAAGCTAACATTGGTTTTGTTGTCTAAAGCTAACGTTGGTTTTGCTGTCTAAAGCTAACGTTGGTTTTGTTGTCTAAAGCTAACGTTGGTTTTGTTGTCTAAACCTAACGTTGGTTTTGTTGTCTAAACCTAACGTTGGTTTTGTTGTTAAAGCTAACGTTGGTTTTGTTGTCTAAACCTAACTTTGGTTTTGTTGTTAAAGCTAACGTTGGTTTTGTTGTCTAAACCTAACGTTGGTATTGTTGTCTAAAGCTAACGTTGGTTTTGTTGTCATAAGCTAACGTTGGCTTTGTTGTCTAATGCTAACGTTGGTTTTGTTGTTTAAACCTAATGTTGGTTTTGTTGTCTAAAGCTAACGTTGGTTTTGTTATTTAAACCTAATGTTGGTTTTGTTGTCTAAAGCTAATGTTGGTCTAAACCTAGCATGGTAGCGACCTGTCAATCACCGGGTAGCCCTGCCATAAATCATAACTTGTCTCTTTGACTCTAAATGGACCATAATTTACTAAATGAACAACATGCTGCATTGATGTGTTTACAATGTTTACTGAGATAATACATCAAGAGAGAAGTAGGACATGTTCTCATAGACTTCCATACAATCAAGAGAGGAATTGCCCCCTGATGGCCAGCAGAGAGAATGACAGTTTAAGGCGATGACACTGTGTTGTAGAGAAAGTCTTTCCGGGGAAAACTGTTTGCAGTAGCTAGCTTTTTTTTAAGTGACTAAAATGTTGAGTTGGATTTCTTTGGGCTTTCTGCCACTTCTTACCTTCGTTGTACAGCGATGTGTACGGCAGAGGACTAGAACTTTCTCCTTCTGCTGATTCATCTGGGTCCGAGGCTCCTCCGTCCTCCCCCGATAGGCTGAGGTTGTCCGGTGTGTTTTCCTCCTCGCCGTCGAGATCCCCGAGGGAACCTGCAGGAAGTAGAGGAAGGAAAATTAACAAGTAAATCTGTACTCACATCAGTCAAATGCATTTTGTTTTCTACTTGTCACATCTGAAGAATGAGTCCTGGTTCTGATGGAACTCCAAAAAAGAAGAAATCAACAGAAATATTGCCATCTGGTCCCATACTAGCGTGAATATTCAACACATTTACAAATAGTTATTGAGTATAGCAGTAAATATGCCTCAGCAAAACACTTCATGTCTGTGGAAGGAGAAGGGTTTGAGTTAAATTGTTTTCCTCTGGGCCTCGAGTCTAAACAGAGAGGTGAAAACAAATTGTTAAACAAGCTACTATTGTTGTATGAAGAGAGGAAAAATACTTTAAACACACTGATCCCTTTTTCTAACTGGACTCATTCAAAAACAGTTTCAAGAATTGGACAGGCTGAACGGTCTAATCCAGAAGATTAATAGCAAGAAGCCAAGGGGGACCTTAAAGCCAAATTACAGTATACCTAAAATTGTAGCTAAAAGAGTGATTAGTGCAGGGCTGATCTGTATCAATTACAGTTTCATAATCCCTGCTGACCACAGTAATTATACAGTACTTTTGATCTATTTTAGCCTGTTTGAAGATTACTTTTAAAAAACGGAGTCAGTTAATATGGATTTAATGTGACTTTTTGCAAATTGCTTCATTAATAATACTATAAGATGAACACATGGTACATTAAACCTTGACTGTCATATGTATTGCCATTTATCGGCTGCTGTTCCTATAACATTGATGTGCATCGGATGACATGCTTCATTCTCCGTTCCCGAGAGGATACCGCAGGAGAATTATTCATTCAGGGTAAGCATTTCTTTTAAGAGGATTAGGAAGCGCTAGAGTGAAGCAGAAATGGTTAATCACTGCCGAGGGAGAAAACAACTCGTACATGCTGATGTATAGGACAGTCAAGGATTTTTTTTTTTTTTAAGAACTAAATCAGAGTGAAATTAATACAGAGAGAAAAGCATTCAGCACTCCTTCTCTCCCAATCCAGACAGGTTGTAAATTAATTTCCATCCGGTTGTGTCGAACGAACAGAGGGATTGTTTCGGAGCTAAAGCCGTGACTGGGGGCGTATATATTTACAATACTGGAACAAAAGGAGTCTATAATCTATACAAAGCACACAACAATACCCATGAATAAAGAAGCTTGTAGAAAAAGGGAGAGGCAATTTTTCTAATTCTGTTAATTTCACTTCCAAAGCAATTAAAAGCAGGCAGAGATAATGCTGGGAAACAATCGCCGGCTGACAAAGTGTTTCTGTCTTTGTAAATGAAACATCTTTAGGCTAATTTCAACTTCCACGCCTGCATGGTTCACTCTAATTTCAGATAAAATTAACACAGCTAGATTTGGACCTTCATAAAAAAAAAGTAGAAGAGAAAGAAAGAAGGAAAAAAAAAGATCGATCCTGTACACAATATTTTTAGAATTAGGTCTATGTCGCCGGAGCTCTGCTAGATCTAATTTTCAGTATCTATAAGGACATTTTCATACAATTAATTTTCCTTTAATCATAATTGTACAAAGGGACTTCTCTGTATAAAATTCCAATTATATTTCCTGTTTAAAATGTAAGTTTGAATTATGATTTCTTTCCTCATTACGGCTCTGGTTTAATGAATCAATCGCTGCATCACTGCTTTCAGACATCAAATGGTGCAGAAAAGTTTCGGCTCCACTTTCTCCCCCTTTAATCCAAGGAGAAATATTCCCTCTTCCTGTCTCGGATAGTTGGCAGAAAGGATAGCGGCCCGTGTGATAAGTGCGGCACATTCTACTTCATTTGGCAGTTTTAAAAGTTAAAGCCTTATTAATTGTTACAGCGAGATATCCACAGGAAAATTGGACTGAAGTGGTTGAGGAGATGGAGGAATAATAAAAAGACATAGCCCACATGTGTATCTCTGTGGGAGGGACATCAATTAAGTTGAGACTTATCCGACAGCAGCACTGAGCTTTCCAGGCTCTGAACTCGGGAAAAAAGCCGAGAGCTTCACATTCATTCTGATTGACAAACTTAAGGGCAAATAAAACTTTGATGAAATTCAGGCAACACTTCCCATCGGTCCCTGGTGTAAATGTTCTCTCACATTTAGAGACGGAGGACATGCCAACAGTGGGAAAGAAACCAGATTTGTTTTGTTTGGACTGATTTAGATGTATGGAAGAGGAGTGAAACCACTGAGCTGCACTGATAGAGGTTTGATGTCTGCCTCGACGTATGGACGATGTTTATTTTGGAAGGTTAGAAGGAGGTCCGACTGAATAAAGACGCTGAGCCGGATTCACAACTAGAGATGCACCGATCCGATATAGGATCGGATATCGGCTGAATGAGGCCGATCCAGCATTCCGATCCAGTCATTTCATTTTTATTAATATCATACACAGCAATACAGTTACCGCGATCTAGTCACTTCAATTCCATGTTTGCAAAGCTGGTCTACGTCATCACGCAGAGCAGCTAGTGATGAGCAAACACAGAGCAACATGGAGCAAGCGCCGGTTCATTAAGCCATTGTTTGTTGGGTTTCAGGCAGCTGCTATATTTTATATTACATTTTAAATATCTGTTTGCAGTGCACTTTACATGGTTACAAGTGTAATTTATTTATTTTTGCTGCTAATGTACACTTTGTTATTTGTTAATAAATAATATTCAGTACATTTATATCTGTGTTAATTTGTTACCTTTTTTTAACAAGGCTAAATGTTTAGGTCAAGCCTGATGCCTTCACTCACATAAGGTATACGGTTCATTCATTCAACAGTAGTATCGGATCGGTATCGGGTATCGGCCCATATGTTCAGCCCAGGTATCGGTATCAGATTGGATCAGAAAAAAACTGGATCGGTGCATCTCTATTAACAACCAGGAACGCAGCTCATCAGGCCTGATGAGCTGCGTTCCTGGACAAGACAATCAAGACAATCAGATCATTTATATTGATTACGTTTTAAAAATCTTTCTGTATATAAAATTTAAGGTGAAATGGTAAACACACATCAAGTGTCGACAGAGCATTTCATTCTCCCAAACTACGGCTGCGTACCGATGCCAATACATTTTCATTTTGCTGAAAATACCTATAAAAAGAGAGATGAACTAAATAAGACAATGAAATGAGAGACTATTTAATCTAATAATTTCAAAAGAGTAATTTCAAAACATATCGAGGGTTGATACCCAGACCAGGTCAGACGACCTGGACGTGTCCAAGACCTGATCAAATTCCAAGATGTCGGTTTCTGGTGAAAACAGTTTTTGAAAATTAGCGTACAGAATAATAGGATTAGTGTTGAATTGAGGAGAAATCCAGTCCTGCATCAAGATGAGGCAGATGTGGTCGTCGCAGTACTTGAGACCGCAGCTGTCTGTCTGCGAGGAGAGGCAGAACAAAGTGCTGCAGCTGATGAAGGCAGCACAGATACTGCTTTATTAACTCTCCGTCCACATCAAACCTGCAGCAAGCAGCTCGCTGATTAAACACTGAGACAACACACATCAAACCTGCATGCTCAACAAGCCTGATTAAACAGACGCAAGCCTCGGCTCTCTCACGCTAAGAAAAAACCCCACATTAGACCTGAAAGCAGGAGGAGGAAATCAGAGATTAAAGGAGGAAAGAGAGGAGGAGCTACCTGACACAGAGTCACGCTCTGGAGAGGAGCCACTTATTGATCACAGTGAACACAATTAACCACCACAGAGGAAATACTTTGAATCAACTTTGCACATTTTTTCCTCAGTGGTGCGAGCGTGTGCTCTTATCACAGCAGCGTGGCCAGCAACCCTCGCCAAGAGGAACCATCCACACAGATATTCATCTGTTAAATTCAGCTTCAATAATAATCAGCTTTTTCTCCTCGGCCGTTGGGATTTGAGCCGAGCGACTCGCCATTGATTACTCTCTGGACGACCAACTCAAGCAAAGCAAATTCGACAGATCTGAAATCCCAGGGAGTTATTATTGACCGCTGCACACATCTTCATATCTAATGTGATGATGATAAAGAACTGACAGTTACGTCGCCATCTATCGTCATGGTGACCAACCTATGGCCCAGTGAAAAAAGCTGCAGCTTCACACGTTTGAGAAGCTGAAATTGTTACATCATCATTATTGTTTATACATTTTCTGTTGATCTGCTAATAAATTAACTCAGAGTTGAAGTGATGTATTATTGTAATAATGCAAAATGAGTGTAGACTTTCAAAATAAAAGCAAGGCCGTTTCTCCAGTAGAGGAACCATGTAACCGCTGACGACCGATCGACTGCCTTAACACTGGGAGCAGAGGCTGACATGGACACATGATGCTCTGCTGCTCGGAGAAAACAGAGAAAACGCTCACTCCAGACTTAATCACCATTATCCTGCCCAAACAATTGTAATTCACTATTAGGGCTGCACGATTCTGGAAAAAATGTGAATCACGATTTTTTTGCTTAGAATTGAGATCACGATTCTCTTGCAAGATTTTTTTCCACAAAATGTTAATTGCACTGATGAACTTTAACAAAACAAAAAAATGTTTGTTGCTTCGGCAGAGGCATAGTAGTAGTTCTATCATTGGAAGATAAGTCATTTTTACAAAAGTAAAAAAAAAATAATTCTCTGTTGACACGTACCTAATACGTGTCCACAGAGGCGATTTTAAACGCGAGTGGACGCGCCGCTTCCCAGTATTGCACGCTTGCTGGGCTTCCACTAGAGGATGATTGACAGGCGTTCTCCTTCAAACAATCACGCGCACACTTCATGGCTGCACCTGATTGGATGGTCGCTTTCACAGCTGTCCTGTCTGCTCCGGAGTTCACGCAGACCAACATGGCGGCTCGTTTTGAAACTTTCTCTTATTTTACGAAAATAGTTCACCGAAAGGTGTTTCTGAAAACATTTTAAGCGAGAAATAAGCTATGCAGTTGCTGAATCTGTCTTTATTTTAGATCGACAACATTCAGTTTAGAAGATTTTCGCGAGCGTTCCCGAGGCGGCGAGTCGAGCCCGGCGCAATGAATGGGCCACGGGGAAACACCGCTGCCTGTGGACACGTACCTTCTCTCTTTCCAAACACTCAACTGCAGGCGGCTTCCTCCACTGAATCACGTGTTGTAAAGACGCTTTACCATAGGTTGAGGGAGGAGGCAGCGGCAGTGCTGCGTTTGGGGGCGCTTCAAAAATGTGGCGCTTTGTGATGCAGCTCGAGATATAAAATGCTTCAGAATCGCCGTGTGTAGAAATGAGATCACGTGTATGTGTGAATCGAGATCGCGATTTTTTAACGATTTTTTGTGCAGCCCTATTCACTATATTGGTTGATGATGTCACAACCCCACTACACAGGACCAACTGGTCTGGGCGTCTGGGACAAAACCACACAACGATGACAACATGAGCACCGATGTGTACGATGACGTCGCTGTTAAAGAGTATACAGGCTGATTGATAGCGTTTTTAAATGGTATGAACACGCCAATTATCAAAGGGGAGAATAATTAATCACCACAACCAATGATTGAGCACTCGTTACAAATGTCTAAATATCAACAAATAAAAATAATAGTTACAATAAATAGATACAGATCAGCATTTCATAGACCCATGAATTGATAATAGGACAGATGGATGAAATAAAAAATAACTACAATAGTAAAAACCAGAGTTTCGGTTCAATAATATAGAAGAAAGGAGAAAATGTGAAAAGAGCATATATTATTCTCTATATTTGATTATTGATGTATGTATTGGAGTGATCAAGTGAGCATTAGGAAGAACTTCTAATGAGACTAAATTAAAAAATAGGACCAACATCTGAGAAAAAATCATCTCATATCTGACAAACCGCACATATGTAAAAATACTTAAATGACAGCGTGTTATTAATACAACCGAATGACGTTATGATCTGAATATCAACACGTCATCTCCTGATCCACAATAAAACCTTGGAACGTTGTGTTTTTATGTGATGACTGAGCAGCATTAGAGTTTCACAAGAAACAGTAAGATGAAAAGGTAGAAATTGTTTGTACATATTGTAAGGCTAATGCCAGTGAACGCAGCAGGTCGCCAGGCATCAAAAGCTGAAAATGAAGAGATCACGGACCAGCATGACTTTCATGGAAGCTAAATGATGCAAAAGACACGCAAACAAACCGCGAAATATTTAAGACCTAAAAGTCATTTCCTGGATTTAGTTCTTCCATTTTATGTATTCAAGATCTTTAAAGGCCTCAAGTCATTTGGTTTTTTAGTGTTGTTTTCTCATCTCTCTCCATTCCAACCTTTATATTCAAGCTTCCTCCCTCTCTTTCCGTCATTATCTCTCCGTTCCTCGTACCCCCCCCCCCCGCCCCGTCAACACCGCCACCTCTTTCTTCTTCTCCATCCCCTTTCAATATCACTCATGCTCTCTCTCTCTGTCTCCCTCTCTCTCTCTCTCTATCCCTTATACTCCATCACCTTCTCTCCATCCCTTTTTCTTTTTTTCCTTCCCTGTGAAAAAGCGGAGTGACTGGGAGCGTCACTCTGTGCGGATAGCTGGGAGCCGTTGGCGGTTATCGGCTCCTGCAGACTCTCTCTGCCGGTCTGATCTGTCTCCTCTTCATTAAGCAAATACGCCGACGTGGAAATGAAAACATAATAGCTATTTGATTTCCAGCGAGATATTTTGCATATTGGTTCGGAGCTGATAGCGGAATTTCATCAAGTCGTTTTTTTTTTCTCCTCTCCTTCTCTCTTCCCTCCCTCTCCGCCCCCCACCCCACCCCCTTCACCCCTCCTCCACCACCTCCTTTTTCTCTCCATCCTCATGCTTTAAAACTGAATTACTGAGCTGGACGAGCTTTCACAGAGATTTCTTTACATTGCTGGGAAGAGAAAAGAAAAGAGAAATCTAGTTCCCCTGGAAGACTACTTAACCGATTAAATATCCCCCCTATTCCCATCTTTTTTTCCTCCCTCTCCCTTTTTGATAACAAGGAAGGAAATTTGAAGAATTCACAGTGCTTTAGGTTGACTATACTAATCAGAGATAGCAGTGAGAAAATTAACTCCTTAATGAGCAGAGCCGTCTCCCTGATAAAGGTCCTGGGGAGATGGCGGGGTGGGACGCTGGCTGAACCTAGGGAGACGGAGAAGAAGAGATATACGGCGAGGACGGAGATGAAGATGGAGGGACGGAGATGGAGGGATAGAGATGGAGGGACGGAGATGGAGGGACGGAGATGGAGGGACGGAGATGAAGATGGAGGGACGGAGATGAAGATGGAGGGACGGAGATGGAGGGATAGAGATGGAGGGACGGAGATGGAGGGACGGAGATGGAGGGATAGAGATGGAGGGACGGAGATGGAGGGACGGAGATGAAGATGGAGGGACGGAGATGGAGGGATAGAGATGGAGGGACGGAGATGGAGGGACGGAGATGGAGGGATAGAGATGGAGGGACTGAGATGGAGATGGAGAGACGGAGATGGAGGGATAGAGATGGAGGGACTGAGATGGAGGGATAGAGATGGAGGGACGGAGATGGAGGGACGGAGATGAAGATGGAGGGACGGAGATGGAGGGATAGAGATGGAGGGACTGAGATGGAGGGATAGAGATGGAGGGACGGAGATGGAGATGGAGGGACGGAGATGGAGGGATAGAGATGGAGGGACTGAGATGGAGATGGAGGGACGGAGATGGAGGGATAGAGATGGAGGGACTGAGATGGAGGGATAGAGATGGAGGGACGGAGATGGAGATGGAGGGACGGAGATGGAGGGATAGAGATGGAGGGATGGAGATGAAGATGGAGGGACGGAGATGGAGGGATAGAGATGGAGGGACGGAGATGGAGATGGAGGGACGGTGATGGAGGGATAGAGATGGAGGGATGGAGATGAAGATGGAGGGACGGAGATGGAGGGACGGAGATGGAGGGACAGAGATGGAGGGACAGAGATGGAGATGGAGGGACGGAGATGGAGATGGAGGGACGGAGATGGAGGGATAGAGATGGAGGGACGGAGATGGAGGGATAGAGATGGAGGGATGGAGATGAAGATGGAGGGACGGAGATGGAGGGATAGAGATGGAGGGACGGAGATGGAGATGGAGGGACGGTGATGGAGGGATAGAGATGGAGGGATGGAGATGAAGATGGAGGGACGGAGATGGAGGGACGGAGATGGAGGGACAGAGATGGAGGGACAGAGATGGAGATGGAGGGACGGAGATGGAGATGGAGGGACGGAGATGGAGGGATAGAGATGGAGGGATGGAGATGGAGGAATGCAGCAAACAGAATGAGAGAGACTTGACATCATGAAGAGGTAACAACTAGTTGTCCTCCTCTGAGGATATTTGCTTCCAGGACGAAGAGACAGATAGCAGCAATGCCGCCCCTATAGCACCGCAGATACCCACAGTGCCTTGCGTCAGTGCTGGCTGTGATGGATGGTCCGGTGGCAGGGTATCCTTCATGCCCCCTGGAGAGAAAAACTAGCCCTGGAGGAGGGGATCAGCAGCCTCTTCACAGCAGGCCTATCTGATAGTCCGCCGCCTCTCAGGAGGACTATTCACCGGCCCGAGTCCGCGGAAATAAATCTCCCTGCTGCTGCTTTCCATGTTGGAACACCGTGTTGCTTCAGACCTGATAGTGGTCCCGTCGTGTTACAGCTGCAGCCCGACAAATACTGTACACACACACACACACACACACACTCACACACACACACACACACAGACACGCGCACACACACACACACACACACACACACACACACACACACAGACACGCGCACACACACACACACACACAGACACACACACACACACACACACACACACACACACACGCTCATTTGTCCTGAGGTTCTGAGGGGAGGAAGTGGTTTCTACTGCAACTCTGTCTCCTAAAAAAGACGTTCCTGTACAACAAAAACACAATAAAACTATTTGATTCTAACATCAATCTTCTGGTTTGTTAAGTCCTGTGTTTTTTTTGACGCGTCCAGCACAGAGACCTTCTCCCTACGTGGACTTCTAGGTCTCATTGAAACTAGTTTGTGATACATTAAGAACAACAATTACAACAAACTTAATCTTAATAAGAGCTACAAACAACTCTGACTTTGAAATTACTGTTAAAATGTTCATATATTACTAATGATTTCTTTGCCAGATAAGTCTGGTGTTGTTCTATATCATTCTCGTCGACAATAACAAATATAAAACACTTGACAGGCGACGACATGAAAATCTCACGTCACCATTATCCGGCCAAAATAATCGTGATTCACAATATTATCCTGATAATCGTCAAAATATGCCTCAAACTCTAAAAATGGCATAAAATGTCATTTATAATGAACACACCTTTATTGATATGTATCAATCTGACATATGAGGCTAGAGTAGATTTATAGATCACTGAAAATGTAACTTAAACATGGAAAACGCCTAATGTGTCTGTACACAAGTATATTAACAAATATGCTTTAATAATTCCATTTGAGATATGGATTTGTTGTGTTCAGTAGAATAATGTGCCCTAATCAGACTCAGAAGAAATGTTTTGCCACTTCAGAGGGTGAGAAAGAAGATTTGTGGGAATTGAACGAAAACTGCTCCTTGAAAGTGTTTCTGGAAAGTGGATTTCTTCAAGGACTTAAAAAAGAGACAAAAATAGGCATGAATTAATAGATGAGGATGAACAACACACGACGGTTCAACAAAACTGTGTCAAAACGGAACCACATGACTCACATGCAGCGATAACATTTGGAGATGCTGCGTTTCAGCAGATTTCATCACCTTTGACAGCGATGCTATCAGACTCGTCACCTCTCTGCACATCTGCTCCGCCCCCTGCTTTGTTTTCAGACGCTGCTCTGCGATGTTGCCTGCACTTTGCACGCAGATCTCATGTATGGGTGTATTGATGAGTTCATGGGGGTGAGGATTTCACGTTTTCAAATCAAGGATCTGCAGCGAGGTGACACTAGATTATAAGAACTTTTGATCAGTGTTACAGAGATCTCTTATTTTGAAGGAGCACACCAAACTAGACCATTCATTTGTGGTGGTGACTGACTGGTTGGTTTGGGAAGATCTGAGAATGTGTTGCCACGATTATTTGGACAAAAATACTGTGATTCACACAAAGAACAAATGAAAAAAGAGAAATAATAAAAATAATGTATGAATAAAATCAGTCTGTTCTTTCTGACAATTCTTTTTAAATCAGACTCACTTCTCTACCATGATGTCTCCCTGTGATAGACTGGTAACCTGTCTGTCTCTACATGTCTCCCTGTGATAGACTGGTAACCTGTCTGTCTCTACATGTCTCCCTGTGATAGACTGGTAACCTGTCTGTCTCTACATGTCTCCCTGTGATAGACTGGTAACCTGTCTGTCTCTACATGTCTCCCTGTGATAGACTGGTAACCTGTCTGTCTCTACATGTCTCCCTGTGATAGACTGGTAACCTGTCTGTCTCTACATGTCTCCCTGTGATAGACTGGTAACCTGTCTGTCTCTACATGTCTCCCTGTGATAGACTGGTAACCTGTCTGTCTCTACATGTCTCCCTGTGATAGACTGGTAACCTGTCTGTCTCTACATGTCTCCCTGTGATAGACTGGTTACCTGTCTGTCTCTACATGTCAGCCCTGTGATAGACTGGTTACCTGTCTGTCTCTACATGTCAGCCCTGTGATAGACTGGTAACCTGTCTGTCTCTACATGTCAGCCCTGTGATAGACTGGTTACCTGTCTGTCTCTACATGTCAGCCCTGTGATAGACTGGTAACCTGTCTGTCTCTACATGTCACCCTGTGATAGACTGGTTACCTGTCTGTCTCTACATGTCAGCCCTGTGATAGACTGGTTACCTGTCTGTCTCTACATGTCAGCCCTGTGATAGACTGGTTACCTGTCTGTCTCTACACGTCGGCCCTGTGATAGACTGGTTACCTGTCTGTCTCTACATGTCGGCCCTGTGATAGACTGGTTACCTGTCTGTCTCTACATGTCTCCCTGTGATAGACTGGTTACCTGTCTGTCTCTACATGTCAGCCCTGTGATAGACTGGTAACCTGTCTGTCTCTACATGTCAGCCCTGTGATAGACTGGTTACCTGTCTGTCTCTACATGTCAGCCCTGTGATAGACTGGTAACCTGTCTGTCTCTACATGTCTCCCTGTGATAGACTGGTAACCTGTCTGTCTCTACATGTCTCCCTGTGATAGACTGGTAACCTGTCTGTCTCTACATGTCTCCCTGTGATAGACTGGTTACCTGTCTGTCTCTACATGTCTCCCTGTGATAGACTGGTTACCTGTCTGTCTCTACATGTCTCCCTGTGATAGACTGGTTACCTGTCTGTCTCTATATGTCAGCCCTGTGATAGACTGGTTACCTGTCTGTCTCTACATGTCAGTCCTGTGATAGACTGGTTACCTGTCTGTCTCTACATGTCAGCCCTGTGATAGACTGGTTACCTGTCTGTCTCTACATGTCTCCCTGTGATAGACTGGTTACCTGTCTGTCTCTACATGTCTCCCTGTGATAGACTGGTTACCTGTCTGTCTCTACATGTCTCCCTGTGATAGACTGGTTACCTGTCTGTCTCTACATGTCTCCCTGTGATAGACTGGTTACCTGTCTGTCTCTACATGTCTCCCTGTGATAGACTGGTTACCTGTCTGTCTCTACATGTCTCCCTGTGATAGACTGGTTACCTGTCTGTCTCTACATGTCTCCCTGTGATAGACTGGTTACCTGTCTGTCTCTACATGTCTCCCTGTGATAGACTGGTTACCTGTCTGTCTCTACATGTCTCCCTGTGATAGACTGGTTACCTGTCCTGGTGAACCCTCATGGATGGATGGAGGGACGGACCATGATAGTGAGCTGACGGTTTTTCAATTCACCAGCGACGATATTTATGATCACATATTACATTTACGCTTATCCCAAGAATGAAAATTCACCACAATCTCCTTATTGTGAGTGATTTTTTTTCCCTAGGATCTGTGATAAAATCCTATATGGCCCCATTCCTACTTCCTGGTTTTGGTATTAACATTAAATCTGACGCCATGTTATTTAATGACCAAAGGTCCATTTTGGAAGTCACTGCAATGTAAATAAAAATTGTGGATCACATTTGAAAGCTAGCAAAATGGATTCATCCTTGATTTATAGAGGGAGACCATATGATTTATTTCTTATTATTTTTTCAGATTATTTCATTATATTTGACTAAAAACAGACGTTTGTCTTATCTGCAATGCAATTTTGAAGCACATTTTGATGATTATCAGGATAACAGCATGAAACCATGAAATCAAGTCACTGGCTATAATAATGCTGATATGAACTTTCCACATCGCCCCATGTCTCCTGTCCATGTTTGTAATGTATTGAGAGAAGTTTGTGATTAACTTATTCTAATGCAGGATGGGGAAAAGAAAAGGGCCGGCCTCCACCTGGTGGTTGTGGTGTCGTCACAGCACACACCGAGCCCCGCTACATGTCCAGACTTTTATTTTAGTGAGCAGCGGATCACTGAGGCGTCTCATATATTCTCTGTATGATGCTGAGGATCAAGCCTTTCCTCTGGATGTCTGTTTCACAACTGTTTCTGCTCTGGCAGCACTTCAGACGCTCTCTCCCCGATGCACTGTTTCATGTTCCTCAAGGACGCCCCACTCCCACACACACACACACACACACACTACACATTACACACACACTACACATTATACACACACACACACACACACACACACACTACACATTATACACACACACACACACACACACACACACACACACACACACACACACACTACACATTATACACACACTCCCACACACACACACACACACACACTACACATTACACACACACTACACATTATACACACACACACACACACACTACACATTATACACACACTCCCACACACACACACACACACACACACACTACACATTATACACACACTCCACACACACACACACACACACTACACATTATACACACACTCCCACACACACACACACTACACATTACACACACACTACACATTATACACACACACACACACACACACACACTACACATTATACACACACTCCCACACACACACTACACATTATACACACACTCCCACACACACTACACATTTCACACACACTACACATTATATACACACACACACACACTACACATTACACACACACTACACATTACACACACACTACACATTATATACACACACACACACACTCCCACACACACACACACACACACACTACACATTACACACACACTCCCACACACACACACACACACACACTACACATTATACACACACTCCCACACACACACACACACACACACACTACACATTACACACACACTACACATTATACACACACACACACACACACACTACACATTATACACACACACACACACACTACACATTACACACACACTACACATTATACACACACACACACACACACTACACATTATACACACACTACACATTACACACACACTACACACACACACTACACATTATACACACACACACACACTACACATTACACACACACTACACATTATACACACACACACACACACACACACACACACACTACACATTATACACACACTACACACACACACACACACACACTACACATTATACACACACACACACACACACACACTACACATTACACACACACACACACACACACTACACATACACACACACTACACATTATACACACACACACACACACACACACATACACACACACACACACACACACACTACACATTATACACACACACACACACACACACACACACTACACATTATACACACACACACACACACACACACACAGCAGTCTAGTTTGAATAAAATGAGTGGTGCGTTCCGCTGGAAACCAATGAAAAGTCAACATGTGTGCATAATGAGGAGCATGTAGAGGAATGACAGACATGTCTATGTTCCTTCGACCAGCTTTCATATCACAGATGCAAATTCAATCCCATCATCCTCTGCACTTCTCCGTTTCCTACATTGTGTTATTGCCACCAAGGTGCCACATCCTGAGTTTCATCACAATATTCTGTGGACAACGATAACACACGTGCCGATATCACAGTCTTTCGTGATAGGAATTTAATTTGATTGAATCCAGGCTCCTGCGATCGACACGGGACGATATCATTTAACGCAATCAGTTGCATTTATGTCAACTCACAAAAAGCAGCTCAAATATGATTTGACAGTTTTATTACTCGGCCATGTCCAACACAGTCTCACAGCAGTTTGTGAGCACATGTAACCAATAGAACACAATCTACTAGTCTCATGTTCAGGGACATTAATTGTAACAATGTTGATGTAAGGTTAATTCATATCCTTTTTTTAATGGTGGACACATGCATTAAATATGTGACTATGTAACGTCAAGAACTAGTGACGTAATATTAAATCCTGAGGAAGACTGCCTGTGGGGGGGATTTATGGTGGCAGTACATGGTTTGCCCAGCAGTGTGCGCTACTAGTTATTATAGCCATCCAGATCCCTGTCACTCTATCAGTCAGCTCTACAAAGAATTAAATCAGGCGGCCTGCAACAACGATAACTGAAAACGGCTCAGTTCAACATATTTAAATCAGCCCACAGGGAGCCACCGGAGAGCTGCCCTCCGACCTCTGACCTGGACGGTTCACAGCTCATCAAACTCAGAACACAACTTGTTTTGAACCGAATACATGGAGTGTGATTAGTGTAATCAGTGTGATTAAAGCTGCTAGTTGCGGCACAGAAATCCAGCTGTTGACCCTCTCAGGCCAGTCGTCTGTAGCAACAGCTGGGAAGGAACGGGCTCAGATAAAGACTGTGTTGGATGTTTGGATTCTTGCCTTGGTGCCATTTCCTGATATTTATCGACGTCACAACTTTGGCATTGTGACAACACGCGACAAGACATGGGACAATATGAAAATGGAAAATAATTGATTCCCTATATTATTCTGATAATCATCAAACAAATACTTGTAAAGTGGCAGCAAAACTTACTATGACTTGATATGACATTTGTGTCACAGATAACACAACATATTTAGTGAAAAACAATCAATAATCTTAAATTAGATGATCATGAATCATAAGGTCTCCTTGCAAAAATGTTATTTTTGTATTCTGCGTTTTTAAATCATTTTTCGCTTATATGATAGCGAGCTAGCTTTTAAAGTCACTCGTGATGCTATTTAGGATTATCCTGATAAGAGAAACTGTCCATGATCAACTCACTGTGTTTTTTATAAACCTGATCTGTGATCTGATGAACCTGTTTATAGTGCAGTGTTTCTACTATCTGCAGGACAAATCTGTACCAGCTTCTCTTTACAGGTTAGAAGACCCAACAACCTCAAAAGAAAAGGATACCAAATATTCTCTTTGTCTTTTTTTAATGGACTGGTAAAGATAAAATGTGGAGGAGAAAAGGGAGTAAGAACAGGTGTTGTTTCACAAAAGAAAGAGAAAGAGGGGAGGAGTCGGCAGGGAGGGAGGGAGGGAGATAGAGAGCGGTTACCATGCAGCCCGAGCCGAGACCCTGGACTATTGAAGCCAGGCATGCAGACGAGAAAGGCAGCCGATAAGCCCGGCTGATAAAAGATAGAAAGTAGCAGCAGATTTGAACTTTCCCACCGTCCTAAGATCCCAGGGGGAGGAGGGGTTGATTCAACTACTTATTGAATCCCTCCCTATCTCAAACCACCCTCCACCCCCCAACCCCCAAAACCCAACAGCTAGGCAAGGCCACGAGTGGAGCGGAGATACAAGCTTGATACATACAAATACACAAAAACACACACACACACACACACACACACACAAGGTCACACAGTATGTGAAGTCTAACCATCATCGCTCCATCCTCAAAACATATCAGACGCTGTGTTTCTTTCCTTATCTCGGCTTCTCTCCGCTGACAAAGAGACTTGGCCTTGACTAAGATGGTGAGAATTTTCTGACACACACACACACACACACACACACACACACACACACACACACACACACACACACACACACACACACACACACACACACACACACACACACACACACACACACACACAGTTTGGTGAAATGAGGTGATCGGGTATCCGACATGGTTTTGGCTGTAAACTTTGCTGATGGGATTCATTCACAAGGTCTCCGTGGCAGCAGTATCACGACCATGTGAACCGTACAGGTGTGACTTATCAACGGAAAAATACACTGACGATGAAGAAAGGAATGCGAACACTGACGCATAATAAGATTTACACAACTGAACTACATAGTTAGGTTGAGACAACTGAACTACATAGTTAGGTTGAGATTGCTCAACTTCATAGTTCGGTTAACACAACTTAACTACATAGTTAGGTTGAGATTGCTCAACTTCATAGTTCGGTTAACACAACTTAACTACATAGTAGGTTGATTTAACAAAACTACCTAGTTAGGTTGAGACAGCTAAACTACATAGTCAGGTTTAGACAACAACAGTTAGGTTTAGATAACAAAGTAGCTGATAATATATGTACTTTATGAAAATAACTAAAGATGAAAATAGAGTAAAACGATGAAATGTAGATTTTTTTTTTACCGTTTACACTGACTTTAGAACAGTTGAAAAAAAAAAAAAACAGTTTACCAGCCCATGTAGCTCATCGACGATATGCAATCGCATCGCTGGGGGGAAATAAACCACTTGAGCATCTTTAAGTACAACAGCAGGGCTGTTGGAATGAACTTTGGGAATCTAATATAATTTGAATAGTAAAAACAATCAGTACTATTCAAATGCTGAAATTAGTATTCAATTTATTTATTATTATTATTATTTTTTAGAAACGTGCTTTCTAACATTAGCAAATCTCACCCTCCTCGCCTTGGCCTACCCACATAAACGGATTCTTTTGACACATGAAGTCTGATGAACAATAAAGTTTTCTGAATCACAATCTCACTATCAAATATAGCTGACAGCGGCGCACGCATGGAAATAACCACGCAGCAGCACTTGGTGAAATGAAACAAAGATATCGACGATATTTAGAAGCGATGCTTCATGACAAAGATGCATTCATGCTCCTTACCGCTAGCTAGATCGACCCGCGTCGCCATCGGTTTATTACGAGACCAACAGAAGGATGTACGTGAGAAAGTGAAAGTAGAGCTGATGGTGAGACGAGGAGGGCGTAGCCATGGCAACGGGGACACAGCTCCCCCAGGAGAACGTGCTGTTACTTTCTTAATTACTTAAATTACTTATCTAAAGCTGTCAGCTGTTGGTAATTCAACATATTTATTGGTAACGTTTTAAGAACGCCCTTTAGTGTCAATATTAATAATGAATGAATTGAGCACTAAATATTCCAATGTAATTCAACTATTTAAAATAATATGGAATGAAATTCGAACAGTAAAATTGACAGCTCAACTACTGATGCTCAACTAAAGTCTCCTGATTACAAACACCAACCATTTTTGACTTGTACATCACATCCAGACCATTTTCACAGTAAAGCCCCAGACACGGGACTGTGATCAGGCAAATGATCCGAGCTGCATCTCGGTCAATAACAAGATAATGTGTCATCTGCTGATATGGTGCAACACATGAACAGAGAGAGACTACAGGACACGTCCTGGTGGACCAGGGACGCTAACGTCTGGACGGAAACTCAGTGTGTACGTGGGAGAATGTGTGTGGATATGACTGCGATTAGTGTGTGCATGATATAATGAGCTCAACTGCAATCCCTTCTCCTTGATCTCAACCCTGAATAAAGACGAAAGGCAGATGAGAGATTATTATGGTATGCAGGAGGAAGGAGAGAGACTCCCTCCATCTCTGAGCAGCCATCTTTGACATGAAGCAGCTCTGTGTTCAAGTTGCTGCCGTGCTGCAGACGTAGATCTGCGCCTGATCTGTTTATTATCTGAAAAACCTTTTTTAGGAAATGGTGATCTTTTTGCATCTTTTTTCAAGGTTTCTTACTTTCAACTATTCCCCCTCTTCCTCCTCTCCTTCACTAACTTGTTCCTGTCTGCCGAGTTTCACTTACTCAACCTTCTTTGTTTGGCTAATTCCCCCTCCTCCTCCTCCTACTGCGGCCTTCACTTTTGCTTTTGTCAACCCTGAAACCTCATGTCAACCATGCAGCTATACACACGGATGTTTCCGCTGGTCCCGGAGACAAAACAGGCAGGAGGAGGGAGGGAGGAAAACAGTGACAAAAACATGAGTGAGAATGCAACCAGACCTGCCCTGAGGGACGGTTTGTGTGAGAGTGTGTTGTTGCAATTTTCATTGATATATATTTACAGTGTAAGCGATCAATACTATTGTTTGCCAGCTGCATGACCTTCAACTATTATGCCATGTGGTAACTCATAATGGAATAACTGCACATCATGGCATCATTTTAGTGTAACAAAAGCTCACAACGCAATGATCAGCACAGAATCTAAGAAAACGTGTGTGCACAGTGACTGTTTTGTGTAATTCATTCATTTTGTTTTCCCAATTCAACTTGATTTAGATAATAATCTCCTCAAAGTATCCTGTAAGTATTTTACAATCTGTAGAGAGAATGACATCCTCCATGGCGGGACCCTCCATGGACTCAGGAAAAACTCTCTGAAATCCCTTTTTACAGGAAAACCAGGAAACCGATGCCTCGCTGCAGTGCTTGCTCCTGGCTGATGTTGAGACTTATTGACTTTGAAAATCATAGGCGTGATCTAGTCCTGCTCTATGTTTAAGTGTCCTGACTTTTGTTGTGATACAACACTATAAATTAAATTGAATTGAAAACATTTAAATGAGGTAGATTTGCAGTGAGGTGGAGCTAGATTACATTAGACAGCATTGGCCACTACAGCGGACGCAATGGCAATGTGCACGTAAAAATGGCGGCTCATCCGACCATCCTGCTTCACTGATTTGAAAGAGAATGTCCGTTCAACTCTATTGTATCTCTCTGTGTCTTCATGTAATGGGTATACTGTTTGGAACGCACAAATCCCACTTGAAGTCAAGTGTCGTATGTGGTGGATGTAGAAATAAGCAAATCAAGCCACAAAACAATGCAATATGCCATTGTTCCACATGACAGAGTCCCAGTGTTGTACATCTGTGTGATCTACTGTACTGTACATCTGCCAAGGAGAGAAAGCTTTTACCAGGAAACCCTCTCTGAGGAGAAGTCAAGAGAAATACCAAGAGAGAGCGAGGAGGGGAGGGAGATAAAAGGGCAGAGAAGTGATGAAGATAAAGAGACAGACAAGCGAACCAAAGAAAAAACAAGGGGAAAGAGAGATGGAAAGATGGAGGGGGGGCAGGCTTTTTGTTGGGGAGAGAGCAGAAATAGAAAGGGGGGGGGGGGGTGTACGCCACTCACAACTTGGCTTTGCATCTCTTATCTCCGCCTCCTGTCACGAGGCTTAAAATAAAAATAAAAATAAAGTGAGATGGTGGCAGCAGTGTTGGTGCGATAGCCCTGTGGAGCATGGAGAGAGGATGTAAAGGAGATAGCTGGTTAAATATAACCGCTGCATGGTTGGCAGCAGCAAAGAAAGGGGCTATTTTCAAGAGGCAGGGCATCACTGGAGCCCTCACTGGCCTGATAACATCCATGTCAAGAGTGTTGTGTGTGTGTGTGTGTGTGTGTGTGTGTGTGTGTGTGTGCACGCACGCACAAGACATATCCATAACTACTCTACTGATCGAACACACACACAGCAGTATGCAAACATACACAATTACTATTACACACTGACAGAGAACAACAGATAGAGAGGAGAGAGAGAGAGAGAGAGAGAGAGAGAGAGAGAGAGAGAGAGAGAGAGAAGAAAAGAGGCTCTCGCTCACATCTACGTATCTCTCTGCCTCACCAAAGGAAGTATCAGCGACCCCCTCCAACGCAAAAAGTCACAACGGGATTTCTGATGGGAAAAATGTGCTTTCCTCAGATGATGGTCAGATAGAGGGGGAGTACAGCCAAATGTCAAAGATGATAAATGGAAGGGTGCAGAGACAAGATCACACACACAGAAACACTCTTCCTCGCTCGTAGTCGTACAAACACACGTGCAGACACATCGGCTATCAGAGCTCACATCCACCTCTCAAAGAACCCGGATTAAGTTGGAAAATATATTCCAAGTGTCTTCTTTGCGGCCAATCAACAAGAATGTAGAATGTAGAATTCAGCTTGATGTCTTTTTTCTAACTTCCTGCATATATGCTGCACCTTGGGCTGAAGCTAATACCTATCCTTGTTATCAGATAATCTATTATGACCAATTAAAATCAAACGGTTAATGACAATGGTGTAAAACAGAGAAAAGAGGTGGGAACCTGATCAAAATAAAGCAAATAATATATATTTGTTTCTTGTTCAACTAATTATAGCAATAACAATAATAGCACTTCAATTCACAAATAGCAGATCCTTTGCTCTACAGTAAGACTGGAGCCTAAGTTATTTTTTGTAAGGCTTCTCCAGCAGGACGGAGTGGACTTCATTCACAAATGTTCTTCAAGAGTCAAACTCCTACGTATAGAAAAGTCCCTAAAAATGTGCCCCAATGTATATTAGTATAAACTACAAAAACGTTCATTGGATTTTAGGATTTGGAGGAACATTCCTCACTAGTATGTGGTATATAAAATTAAATTAAATTAAAAATGTTTCATTAACGAGTTAACGTTGGCTCAGGATCATTTTGGAAAGAGCTTTTACCGTTGACGTCATTTCAAACTACAGGAATTGTGTCATTACCATGTGTGAGAATGTGTTGCACTTCATTGTATTTATATCATTGTAAACATTGAATATCTATGTTTTGGACATTTTAAGGACTAAATAACTTTAATGAATTATCAGAAACAAAATCAGAAAAATGTTGAGATAAATTATTAGTTGCAGCCCTACAACAGGACTAAAAATGTCTGATTATTAATTCCAAATCCAACTACGTTCATAGAATGTTTAAATAGATTCAAAATGATAACAAAATCAACTAATCAATGAATCAATTGTTTAAAACAAACGAGTGAAGCATAGCAGCTGATAGTTTTGGTATTCGACCAACTCTTGAAAGTTATTTTTCATAGAATACACACCTTTCTCACCTTTACACTTTCTATCAGATTGAACTGAATGCCTGGAGCATCTGGACTGACACGTATGATATATGGTAGAATGATACAAAACCTTGGACTTTGAGAAACTGGGACAGCCATTGCTTCATTGTTAGTTGATGCCCGATTAACAAACTACTCAGGTGGGAGCCTTTGAGGTATAGATAAGAATATATAAAGGTGGTCAGAAACCCACAACGATCAACTTATTGCATGTTTTATCACAATAAATTCCTATATCATCCCATCCTGCCTGTAAAATGCAATGCTTGAGCGACTGGCTTTGAAACCTTAGTGTCGGAGCATCCTCTGACGGCATGCACACGTGATCAACGATAACCTCGTGAGATTAAGGCGCTGCCAGGTGACTCAAGAACCAGGGCATGATGGGAAACACCTGGTTGTCATCGCCTTATCAAAGAGCTGATTGGCTGATTGGCAACATCAAGTTTAGTAGCTAATCCTAATTGTCTGTGTGATTCTAATATTTACTTATTTATGTATACATTTTTAAGTGTTTGCTTGATGTCTCACAGACGGACAAAGCATGACTTCAAATGTTACCAATCACCATTATTATAGAGTTATTTCAGCATCCTTTTGATCTGTTTATTGTAATTAAACAGATAACTAGTTGTGGTAAACCGGCTGACGCGTGTCATATAGGTTGGTGAAGTTCACAGAGCTCCTCTGGATGATGTTATGAACTCACACAGGACGGTGTTTGGTTTCCCAGCGTATCTGGGACTTCAACATGTACAAAGCAGCAGTCGTGGTGATTCCATGATGGATGAAACCTGGTTGGTGTCTACGTGGAGGTAAGCCCCGCCTCCACTCCAACACGTCCAGCATGAGTGATGTGAATAAACACAAATGATTCTGCAGTCAAACGAGTAATGAGAGGTGTGAACAGGGCATTGGTCTCATGTTGTCCAATGAAGGTTCAATCTGTTACCCAACAGATCGTGTGTGTTGGATAATAATAATAAATATTATGTATATAATCTTTATCAAAGCCAGCAGAACAATGACAGATGCACATACATTCCCACAATAATGACAAACAATCTGGAGGTGGTAGATAATAGCCTACAGATCATCTAACAGGAACTATTAGTGACTTCCAAACAGGGGTCACAGGTCAAGATCATGTCAACAGCAGCTATTCTGGAAGCGGTTGGGGTCCAGTGTGTCTTGCTCAAAGGCTCAGCAGGTAGGAGGATGACTCTGTCCGCTAGATCAGCTCATGGTGGACCCCCATGATAGCATCATGTCTTGTCTTTCTTAACCTGGTCTGGCCTCACCCAGTCTGGCCCGGTGTCTTCTGGGGCTTTAGAGTCGTACCGCCGAGCTTAGGGGCGTGTGTGTGTGTGTGTGTGTGTGTGGATGACTTCAGAGATAATTTTAATATCAGGCCGGTGTGGATTGCTGATAGTGTTTTAAGGCAGGGCCCGGTGGACCGAGCGCTGGTAGTACCTATCTGTAATTAGTAACCATTCCCTATCACTGATAAGATAAACTATGCCTGACCTTTTCCAATTGGTCACCATAGCAACCCAACACCCCCACCCCAGCACTGCCGCTCTCCCCTTCGTATTATTTTAGTGATTAAACAGCAAATAGCGGCGAAGATGTGAGCAGCTGATAGGAACATGATTAATAATAGTCCTCCACATGGTCCTCTGAGGCGTGTGTGTGTGTGTGTGTGTGTGTGTGTGTGTGTGTGTGTGTGTGTGTGTGTGTGTGTGTGCGTGTGCTGTGTGTGTGTGTGTGCGTGCGTGTGTGAGTGAGTGAGTGAGAAAGAGAGAAAGAGAGAGAGGAGGAGGAGGAGGAGCGGGGGCCCTTCAGTGTCAAACAGTCATTGTGAAAAGGCTTGGCTTGGCTTTTTGTGGTGAATAATGGAAATTTAAGAAGAGCTGAAAGTGAAATAAAAGCGGTGGGATGAGAGAGAGAGATGTCTCTCTCGCTCTCTGAGGACAGGTAATATTAACGTTACCCGCCGTGGCCCTTACATTGTGAGGGGCCATGCTGGGGAAGTGCTATCTGTTGATGAATAATGAATGCTGGATTCCAGGGTTACCTCCTCCTCACGTTAAAACGCCACACTGTGGTTTTAGAGTGGCGGCCAGGAGGACTAACCTCTGGATCAGAGAAACTTGAAATGAGAAACGGAGTGGAGTTCAAACTTCCCCCCTCACTGGAAAAGCAATTACGGTGGAGAAAGTGTAAGATACATTCAGATATGAATATGCTGAAAAACACCATCAGGGCTGCAGATGGTTTCATCGCTTTAAGACGGCCGAGGGTCTGTCGCAGGAAGGAGAGGCGGCGTGTAGAAGTTCTCCAAACTGGCTCCGTTTTATGATGAAGGAAATGAATTAAATATGTCTATAAGGCAGCAAGGACTCACACAATGTGAAAGATACACAGGATGTAAAACGGGGTCCAAATGGGCCCCATGTGTGACCCTATTTAACAGTTATTGGATGGGAGAAAGTGAAATCAGCCTGATCATTAATAATCTATATCACATTCCAAAAACAACTGTCAACTTCAATGTCAAGTAGGAACAGCCCAGTGAATGCTTGTCTCTTCTAACAGTGTCCTTCAACTGCGCGGCCTTTCCCACTCCTAGGAAGCTGCTCTATCTGCCTCCATTTGCATGCCGGGGAAACAGTGAGTAGGTTTGCAAAGCAGCGGACTGAAAGGTCAGTGTGGGTTTAAAAAGCCGACTGATATCAGTCACATCCCTCTACGGTGGGGGGAACTACAGGACGGCCAAGTCCACCACCGGGCCATCTGAACATATGAGGGTGGCTACTAAGAATTAAGAACATCAAAGCAATATATTATTGTATAACATCTCTATTGTTTCTTTGCGTTTAAGTGTCCAGTAAGGTCTTTTCACACTTTTTTGACAGAGTAGCTGGGACACAATAGATGTTTTTTAAATAATAACTAACATGTCATTTCATATGTCAAAGCTTAAATTCAAGTAGTTTTCTTTGGGTGAAATTGCCCTTTTTTGTTTTCTTTGTTTGTGTACAGTTTAAATATCTTTGAAACATTTGGTTTCTGCGGCGATGACCGGATTAGCACGGTCACAATCAGGATATTATTTATCGGGCCTGAGCTCCAGAATAAGGACGCGTCTCCCGACATTGCAGTTGTTGGGGTGGGGGGATGCGGTGGGGGGGGGGGGTCAGAGGAATGTGCCTGGGAAGGCGGATTTAGCCAGATGAGTGTCAGCCATCCAGAGATATTTTAAAGATAATAAGCATTCTGGGCTATCTCTGGAAAATTCCTGCCCCTTACAGTGGAGCAGATAATGGATGCCATACACTGCTGAGTGATGTGGACGGAGGCAGGATCGGATTCACACACACACACACACACACACACACACACACACACGGTATGTCCGCATGATTGCTTGAGTAAGCGAATTAGCCTCAGCGATGGCTGAGGAGGCAATAAGTTGGCAGAAAAGAGGGATAATCTTTTATCTTTCACCCTCCCAAATGATTTCTTAAAGTCTGTATCACTTCCCTGACAGTTGACGTTCCACTTTTTCCTCTTTCATTATTTATTTATCTATTTTTGCTTTGTGTGAATTCAGCTAAAATACTTCTAAAGCGCTTAATGGCCCTATCGCTGCCTCAGATCTGCTGCCACATGCTGCCTTTTTCCCCGCTTCCCCCATTTTTTTTGAGATATTCTCTGGCCCGGCCCCCGAAGAGCCGGCGCTTTATCAAACCGTCTTGACGAGAATGACACGGCCAATTATTGACAAATTATTCCTTCATAGAATGACAGTAAGACAAGGAGCTGAGTGAGAAGGGGGGGGGAATATTGGCTTGATGAGTGGTACCCACCCCAACGCCCCCCCAACAGGCCCGAGGAGACAGGCGTCTATCTATCTGATTCTATTAAGAGCTCGGCACTTTGGCGAACAAAGCTGCCCGCACCCCGCCACGCATTAACTGCTATTATACGCTCATGAACTTTGTCACAATCACAATGGTTCGCCCCATTCTCCCTTTTGCACATTTTTAGTCTCCTTTTGTGTGCTTAAGAAGTGAGAACCACATCGCTTTGCCTTTGTGTCGCCGTGTGTGTGTGTGTGTGTGTGTGCGTGTGTGTGCGTGTGTGTGTGTGTGTGTCAGACAGTCAATGCTGGATGTAGCAGATGATGCCATGCTGTACAAACAAAAAATGTGCAGTCATTTTTTCTCTGATTACACTATCTTTTTAATATTACAATATTCCGAAGCTGATATGTTGTGAATAGTGAAAACTCAAGGAAGGTCGGAGGACGTTCTCTGACATCATTCATCCAGTATTTCTGTCGCTCGGACACTGATTGGTCTCGAGTGCTCGGTATGAGCAGCATGACACGGTTGAGAATGCAGGTCACAGAGTCGCTTCGTTTCCATTTGTTCTTAGCCACGCCCCTTTTCCACCCGCATGTGACCTGTTCAGACTCAAGCAGGTAGTTTGAGTCCCACCAGTCAAAAGCACAGGGTTTCTTATAGCATGAGTGGACAAAGATATCAGTCCACTAAATACCCAATGCTTTATCAGGCATTTGCCCCGTTGCTTTTGTGAACCGCCTCTCTTATCAGCCCCATCGTAATCGGGGGGACTTTGAGGCCTGACAGTGATGGCTGCGAGATAGAGGCTGTCGATGTGTTCACGGGGACGGACGGACTGCGGAGTTGGCGGCTAATGAGAACTTTGATACCGACGCGACACAGTTAGGCCGGCAGGTATAGGTTACCCTTAAACATCAGTGAGGACGGGGGGTGAGGGCAGCTAGGTGCGCTGTCATCCATGGGTCAGGACGTTTCATGACAACGTCTGATTAGTGGGAAAATAACCAGTTAATACAGACAGCCTAGAATATGCTGGAGTCTGAGGAGGACCGTGTTGATGTCGGGCTCCTACTCTGTCCAAAGAGACAGACTTATACCGCGTATGATCCAAACATGAAGATCATGTTTGCCTGGTGTTACTCACACAAGTTTGACCACTGGATCATTTGTGTCTATTGGTATCACTCAGAAGGAGGCGGGACTTATCTCCATGTAGACATCAAGCAGGTTTCATCAACCATGGCTGAAACTACTGCTGCTTTGCACGTTGTCAAGTACCAGGGAATCGGTGTATTTCACCAAGCTGCATTCACTGTATCTAGTACGACACACATCGGCTGGTTTACCACAGCTGGATGAACCCAAAATAAACTATTTAGCTGGGGGACCACAGACACAGGAGACAATATTTGTGTCCTCCATTTACGACAACAGGAGGACAATCTCAACGCTGATAGCGGCAAATTCATTTCTGGCTGAGTCGAAATATATTAAAACTCAACCATATGACGTGAATTTCACGTATTTGCCTTATTTGAATGCCCGCTGCAAAATCCGGGTCTATTTGTGTATTTAATAGACTTTGTGTGCAATTACAACACATAATAATCAAGCCAGGTTAAATATATTGTACTGTATTTAGTCATTTCAAATGGACATTTTCATTGCTGTTCTGTGGTTAATTTTTAGAAACAAAAACATTTTTTTGCTTCGGTTTAAATATAACTGACACAGAAACTCACCTATTAAAGGTAGATCAAAAGAAGGAGGTGAGCCTGATTCCAGGAGCAGAGAAACCCAAGGAAAGAATGGACTGTGTGTGTGTGTGTGTGTGTGTGTGTGTGTGTGTGTGTGTGTGTGTGAAAAAGAGAAGCACCCATCGGGGGCCTGACCCCTCAAACCACAATTGACGCCAAGAAAAACTCTTTTTCCTCCCTCCCCCTCCTCCCCATCACCCTCCTCTTCTTCCCTTTTTCTCCATTTTCCACCTCCACCCACCCCTCCCCATCGCTCCGCTTTGCCAAGTCCACATCGTCAGTAACGAGGGTGTAGTTTCTTAACATTCATCATCGCTGAACTCTGAAACTTTATCAGCTCCGGAGAGCGGCGCCACAGCCCGGGCCCTGGCTTTCTCAGCTCTCAGATAGGGCCGATAACACGCTGATAGATTACAGCAGATTGTTTTACTTCAGGGGACACTACTGCTGCTGCTAATACTAATACACAGACAATAAGACTCAGTGGTGATAGAAGGGGAGGTGGAGGGAAAGGGGCAAAGAGGCACAAAGAGGTAAGGGCAAGGAAACGGCGATGAGCCGGAGGAAATTACAGACGATGTCCGATACGTCCTTATCCTGCCTCCGCAGTCATTTGTGGAAATACCGACTTTGCAGATTTGTTCATGTACCAAGTTCAAACTAATTAATGATATGGACCATGGACAAAATAATTAACCATTTTGATATTCATTTAGATTGATGAAATGTTGATTTCTAAAAAAGAAATATGTGCATGCACACACGTCCAGGGGTAACCTGAGCTGGCAGGGGGAGGGGGGGATCTCTGGCTCGCCACAGTTTACTGCTTAATAAAACCGCTCTTTCTATGAGAGATCCTAATCTCACTTTGAATAACCCAATGAAATCTAACCTTAGAAAATAAGAAATATAACCTAATAAAATATCTTTCCAAAGACATTCAATTAATGGTTTATCATTCTGTACTTCGTTTCATTAATCTTCCTCCAGTATTCTCTCATTTCAGCTTTTCTACAGGTGTACTCCATCACGATGAAAAAGGGGGAAAATGGTGAGCCATTATTGTATGAAATGACTACGCTGTTGATGCAAATGAGCAATGACTTCTGGAGTTAAAGCTACTGTTAAACCCTGCGCGGCTCTAATGAACCCACTGGAGGCAAGCGAGTCCCGCTGGCTTGATGACACACATGTCTGCAAGGGAAAAGCTGTATTCACATGCAACCTTTGACCTCACCCCCAGAAATATGGATGAATATTACAGACATGCCCACATTATGCTAATCCCAGGCAGCTTCTTGCAGAGTTCATTTGAATATTTCTACATACAGGAGGGTTGTGCTGATAGACGATGATCTCGGCTGATACCTTTGAAGAATGTCAAGATGATACTTGGCTCGTTTTTTCCATTAATATATAAAATGATGATGATGATGATTATTATTGCATTAATAGGCTGCCCCGTTTGTCCGATTGTGGATATAACTTATACCTAATAACTAGGGCTGTACCACTAGTTTGATGCTTTGGAGCTTCATTCATAACATTCATATTCTATTATTATTAATAACTTACAGGAACATTGTGTGCAATACTTTACCTTCTATTGCCCTCTCTCAAACACACACACAAACACAGCTTCCAGTCTACCTCTCTTTTAATTTCTATTCCATCGTAACTATTTATAGTCTATCTACAATTTCATTTAAAAGCTGCCGTGAAATGTTCATTTTAATCTCCAAAAAGGTCCTTAACATCCTGGAGAATCTGAGCGTACATGAACTAATCTGACCCCTGATGTGATGCTTATGTTAAATTATCAGTTGTGGCTAGCCCCGTTCCAACGTTCAGCTATATCTCCATCTCGTTGGTGTCCCAGCTGCATGTCAAGCTACATATCGTCTTTGATGCTTGTGTGTTTGTTGAGGTGGTTACCAATAGCAACGGGACGATGACAAAAGCTCACAATGAGTTGATCGTGGTGAATTTTCAATATCAGGTGACTGAAAAAGATGAAGTGAATAATAGAGCCACATTTTCAAAAGATACAGGATACAAAAAGAATGTTTTTTCAATGTAATCATTCTTAATTTATGCAAGGAGATCTTGTGATGTATTATCATCTTATTTCAGATTATTTGATTGTTTTTCATCGTCAATATGTGAATTATTGTTGACGCAATAACATTTGTTTCGTAACTAAATGTAAAGTGATTGACGATATTTTAGTGCCATGTTTTGATGATTATCGGGACAATATTGTGAATCATAATTATTTTGACAGGATAACGACGATGTGAAATGTTCATATCGTCCCATGCAGTCATCATGACAAACAAACGCCCATGGTCTGATAATACAAATTCATGCAAACAAACACAAGCACACGACTAATAATAATATAGAATGTTAGCAATATTTTTATGGGTTTTAATATAATCTTCTATTAGCTGGAAGAAAGGATTTTATTGGTCAATAGGTATAGCAAAGAAAATTTCATGTCACAATTATCCGGCCAAAATAATTGCGCTTCGCGATATTATCCCCGATAATCATCAAAACATGCTTAAAACTCTTTAAATGCCAGTTAAACATACTGGAATCACTTTCCGTTTCCGTCACAAATAAGAAATCATTTACATTTCCGTCTGAATATTTCACGGAAAAATCAGTGTTTGGTGTGAAAACGGCTTTAAGTCTGATAGGTTCCAACATTGAAACGTAGACCAGCAGCAGCTTTGAATGAATGAAAGCAAATCTGGAAGCAATAGGGACTGCTATGATGAATTATACCAAACACTGTACCCATGAGAGGATTGGTACTGGACTAGTTTACACACACACAGAGTCAGTAGGTCTGCTGGGAATTCACAGCTATTGTGTTAAACACAGGAGCAATTAGGGATTCAGATGTAAAGTGGGGTCAAGCTGCTGACCCGCCTGTCTTCACGTCGTCTGTTGAGACTGCATCGGACGGCTCCGTTGCCACAAAGCGGCCAATCACGGCGCCCAAAATCCTGCACCGTTGTCGCCGGCAACGTTTCGGCCTGTCATTGTGGAAACTAAACCTGTCTGCCGCTGGTTGGTGCCTCTCTATTAGGGACAGATTGAGGACTGAGCTTATCTGGGCCCACCAGAGTGTGTGTCCGTGCGTGCGTGTGTGTGTGTGTGTGTGTGTGTGTGTGTGTGTGTGTGTGTTGATGGAGACAGAGGGTGTGAATGTAATGAATTGGTGTCACAGAGGGCATAAAGAGTTAAATGAGGTCTAATCTGCTAATAGCAAGCAACGGCAAGAAAGCTTGCACACAGTGCAAAAAAAACTTTACACGCATAAAAATTACACACAAACATCTTTACCAAAAACTCTTACAGGGCAAAACAAAGTGCATTGTGTATTGGTCTTAATTTTGGCATCAACATTTTATCAGCCAAACGCCATGAATAATCTGCAGGGTAATTTCTTTCTTTCTCCCCTTTTTGTTCCTGGCATTTTGGTGCAGCAAGATAAGAGCTAAAAAACAACAGAAAGGCTCACAGAGTGGAAAAAAGACAGATAGATAACATTGATATCAACTCCTACACAACACAGTCATTTCCTTATCTGGGCTTTTTATCACAGTTTGTTTTTTTCTTCCATTTCTCTTTCTTTCTTTGCTTCTTTCTTTCTATTCCCCATTCTTTGTGGACTAGCCGGACAAAGAAACGAGCACTGCCCTGAAAAAGTCAAGTCAAGTTTCGGTATCGAATCAATCTCAATGCTGTTTTTCATCATCCTCATTCTGGTAAATAATAAAGAGATAGAAGTGGTCACACACACACAACAAAGGAGACTGTCGGCTGGAGAGGAAAATATATTTAGATAGGTGATCTGGTGAGGCGGGAGGGGAGTTGCTTATTAGTGGACCCAGACAGGACGATTGGTTGGAAGAAGCGGTCCTATCCCACACTGCTGCAGCCATATTTCTGAGAAAGTCTATTTCACACACAGACTTATCATTGCTCTGTGTCAGACAGAAAAGCCTCTCTGGGTCTAATCTATCAAGGTCAGTAAGTGTGGCCCCGGACAAACAGCATGTTGTTCCATCCCGCTGCTCCCTGCTGGAGAACATCATCTGACTGACTCACTGGAGGGACGGCTGGCTGACCCACATGACGAGCTGAACACACTTCTACTGTACTAACAACAAACACGCCGCGGCATCGGGAAGAAATGCGTGTGCTATTAGTGATAGTGAGTGAGTAGATTGCATTTAGTATGTATTTGGTGGAGATACCCAGCATGTAACCTAGGCCTGGCCAGTATAACCGTATACCAGGCATTTAGAAATACCGACAGTATGACTTTCATCCCCGTCATAAATCCAGATGCTGCTCTTTCTATGCTGCTGTGTTGATGCGATGTGTTGTAGTGACCAGCAGACGCTACCAGAGGTCGTCTCTATAGTGTAACAGGAAGCTGAGCTCACAAAGATAGCGACTCAGTGTTTCCATCTTTAGTTGCCTTAAAAAGCTTATAGTTTAAAGTTGGGATGTCAGTTTTGGTTCAGTTTGCTTTTGGAAAATAAAATAATGCAAACCGTCTTGACTACAGAGTCACTTTCCTTTTGCCCCGGCCTCCACTGACTCACTGAGCTTTGTTGCCACGTTTTCATGGGTTACATCCAGTTTCATGTTTTGTGTGTTTTATGGTATTTTCTGTTGGTTCTGCTGAAGTTTATTACTGCATTTTGATCAGATTACGGGTGCAGCCATTGAACAGCTGATATTCCCAATCAGCTGATATTGGTTCTAAGTAGTTTAATCAGTGGTCTGACTTTTCAGGTGACCTGGGTTTAACCGGTGAGCGTGTTCACTGGTGACTCAGCTGTAGAAAACACCAACAGAACATGTAGGTGCCCTGGTAAGAGGCAGTAAACTCGCTGTAAAAGTATCTATACAACTAAATTTCACTCTCAATAAGTTTCCAGGAAAAAACATTTCCCAACCAAGCATTCTCAGTTGTAAAACAGGTTTAAAACGATTGAAACTCATTTGTGATAAGCCAAAAGCAAACGTAATCCACCACAAAATACGCCTCCCTGCAAACGTGATTCACAGGTTTGATGCGTTAGAACAACACTTAGGACAGCAGGTAGTTTCTGTCCCCGCCGCTTCCATCCATCGTGTACCAGCAGCACTTACTGAGCTCAACGATGAGTATGTGAATGTATTAATGAGAGATGCAGATTGAATCAGTTTAATTACTTTCATTAGCATTTGTGGAGCTGTTGTGCTTCTGCTTCCAAAATAATCAAATTAACAGGAATCAAATTGTGGGCAGAATATGAATATTTAAGATTCACCTTAACTTGAATCAAAAATGTTTTCGGATGGTGCTGGTTCACCCCTATATTACTGACTGGTATGGGGAGAGTTCATATTGGTGGTATCAATGTCATGTAATAATTATAATACTATGTGCATTTCCTCTAATATGGTGGAAACCTAATCTGAATTTGCAGGTTACGGCTTGAGTTTATTGACTTGGCTGCTACAAACTGTCCAGTGGTAGTAGACACAGGACGATATGAAAATGTCACGCCACCATTATCCTGCCAAAATCATTGAAGTGATTCGCAATAAAACCTGAAAAACATTTTCCAAAAATGCATAAACGGCACTAAAACATTCTGAAATCACTTGACAGTTTGTTCAGCAGCAAATATTTGTATAAAAATGTATATTGCGCCACAGATCTTTTTAGTGAAAAACAATCAAATAATGAGATGATCATAAATCAAAATGTCTCCCTGCATAAATATAGGGTAGATATATTTTAAAATGTAAATTTTATTTTATTTGTTACTTATTTACCGGTACCACGACAGTGAGGTAGACAGCTTTTTTCTAGTCACAATATTTATGTTCATCCTGAAAATTCACCAGGATCAAATTATTATAGTGTTGTTGTTGTTTTTTATCTTGCTCCACTATACATTCCTACATCATGGTATCTACACGTTTAGCAGTGTGCAGCCATAGACGACAGTGTTATGATGACCGTGTTAAAAGATACATTTGCAGATTGTTAACCTCGTTTCTAGCCATCATAGTTATTTATAGTTTTAAAAAAAACATCTGCAGTTACTTACTGATGACCTGTGTCTCAGCTTAATTCTTCTAGCACAATTCAAACTTAATCGAAAAAAAATATTTGTCTCTTGCCATTGACTTCCATCTATTTCCCCCCACAATAAGGCCCCATGGTCAGGACTGAAAAGTAAAAAATGTAGTTTGGGTGCCGAGCCCTGACTTGCCATTTACTTTAATCTCATCAGTGCAACGTGTCAAAACTCACATCCAACAAGTTGGATGGAAACCCACAGCAGACACAGTGACCATCACCCTCCGGATGAAGGAGGAGGAGGAGGAGGAGGAGCAGTGATGATGCAGCTGGAGAGAGGAAGGAGAGAGTTGAGAGGAGGAGGAAGGAGGACAGAAGTTCAGTTGGACACACAGAGAGCTGGAGAGCTTGAGATAAGAGAGGGAGGGAGATAGAGGTTTCTGGTGGTGTGTGTGTGTGTGTGTGTGTGTGTGTGTGTGTGTTTTGGGGGAGGGGATAAAAGGCAAATGGGTTCATGGATTTGGATGCAGGGAGCATATCCATCAGGGATCTTTCCTGGTATCAAACTGGAGCGATCGGTGATAAAATGGTCAACCTGGAAAGGTCTGTAGCTGCAGTGGGAGTTCACTGGGCTGTAAATGGGCCCCTCCACTAACACTCAGTATCTCTCCATCTGTCCAGCCACTCTCGTTGCCTTATAATGACGGGAAAAGTCGGTAATACAAGTTTTCTTTATACTCGGACTGGTACCGATGGCCACTCGGCAGCCGTCTTCATGGCCCTGCAGTTTTAAACACCTATACATTCTCTGCAAATATAATACACTCCACATCTCCATGCTCTTCTTCTAATCATCTGACCACGACAGAATCTCTCAATCCCCCCCCCCTTTCTCTCTGCACTTCATCTCCCCCTCCTCCTCCTCCTAAAAAAAGAAAAAGAAATGAAATGAGGAGAGGATTTTCTCCTTTCTGCCGCGCCCCACCCTTTTCTAGATAGAGAGAGAGAGAGAGAAGGAAAAGAAGAGGAAGAAAAAAAACATAATTTATCTGTGTATTATCAAGAAAGGCAGACACTTTAATCAGTCAGCTATGAAGTCAGTATTTCCATTCTTATCTGTCGCAGGAGTGGAAATGGAGAGGAGATAGCGTTCTGGGAGCCCATCGGTGGGCAGGAATGATAATGGGGGGGTGGGGGGTTGAGGGGGTGAGGGAAGGAGGGGGGGCAGGGCTAGGCTATTGGACCGCTGTGTCAGCGCTATCTGCACCCATTATCAACAGCCTTATCGGCCCTACCATCAGCCTCGCTGTAATGGGGCCAGTTCAACTTTCCACATTATCATACCGCCAAGACCTGGTTCGCCAAGGCTAGGGGTCTGGCTGGAGACAGAGACAGGGGGAGGAGGGGGGCAGATAGATAGAAGGAAAGAAGGGGTGATAGAGAAGTGGAGGTGGAAGAGGAGAGATTGTTTAAAAAAAACAGCAAAGGGTCAAGAGGAAAGGGAGAGGAGATTATTTGAAGAAAAATAATTGATGGAATAGCTGAAGGTGGAGATGAAAGGGGGGTGTAGAGTAATGGGAAGGTCCAAAAATCCTCATAGACTTTGAAACAAACATCACAGCTCGGTTGTTTAGCCTGGGACATTGTGTTGCGTCTACACGCTGGAGGAGTGTTTACCGTCTGACTTCCTGTCTCCCCAGGCTGTTAAGTTATATTAGATCCACACGCCCATAATAAATGACTTTACAGCGGGGCTTCATTAATCAGTTAGATTACAGAAAGTTAGTTGTAGATCACTCAAACCTTATCTGGCCCTCTATCTGGAGAGAAGAAGAAACAACAATGCCTCACAATGTTGCCTCATGTCCTTTTCCTCAACCTTCTTTGCCAAAGCACAGGATGAAAATGAAGCACTTCCTTGATTTGGGTTGTTTAGAGTTCAATGTGGACTTTTCATTAATGACACCAGCGATCTATAACACACATCACGCTGCAGCATGTAAGCCTTCAGATCACCCGGCTGCTCCAGACTCGGTGATCTCTTAATGTGCATTGCCACAGATTCCCAACATGTTATCGACGTGGTGATTCATTCAATACAATTCACACAATAGGGAGATGAATCAATAGTAATAATGAGTTATTAGATGCAGTCCTACATGTCACTATTTAAAGCAGAAGTTCTCAGCCGTTTGTAACTTAAGGCCTTCTTGTGATAGTGACCACCTAAATAAATGAGAGAACGTGACAAAACAACACAAGGAGCATTAATAAACCAAGCTGGAAATGTGTGTTATGCCTCTTTCAAGTGTGATGACCAAAACAAATATTGTGCTTACCCTCACCATCGTTCTGTGATTATCATTCCATATTGAGTGTATTCACGGTCATATTTCCTCAAAACCCTGTCCACAACAAATTGGCATTCCCTTTTGGGACGATATGAACTATTCAGTGTGAGGTTTGACAAGCCTGAACAGGGAAACTACCCAGTCTTTAAAACTTAATTGATTTGAAAACGTGTAGCAGAAAGGTTTTCTTCCTATCCCGTTAATCATAGTGCCAATCATCCTAATCTCTCGGCGGGTGGGGACCACTGGGCTACATGTTGTCTGATGAAGGCCTCGCCGCCTTCCTTCACAAGCAAAGTGACCATTCAAATGTCACATTCAAACGCCGTCTACACCACAACAGTGCCAAGCACTACGAGCTATAATTAAGATAGTAATGATAATCTTCAGTCATAAGGTGTGGGTGTGTGTGTGTGTGTGTGTTTACAGCAAATTCCTCTTTCAAAATCAAAACTCATTTATATTAAATGCTCCAAATATGATGTCTCTTAACCTGTAGAAGACACACACACACACACACACACAGACACACACACACACACACAGACACACACACACACACACACAGACACACAGAACACACACGCACACACACACGCACACTTGATTGGCAGCTCACTTATCAGTCTTGGAGCCAGAGCACCACAGTTTACACAAGCACAAAGCAATCCAAAGGGCCGGATCACTGCCACACTACTGGCTCACATGACTCACAATGTACACACTGAGAGAGCAAGAGAGCGGCAGAGAGAGAGAGGAGAGAGAGAGAGAGAGAGAGAGATAGACATAGAGAGAGAGAGAGAGAGAGAGAGAGAGAGACAGAGAGAGAGAGAGAGAGAGAGAGAGAGAGAGAGAGAGAGAGAGAGAGAGAGAGAGAGAGAGCCATTACATTCCTGAATGTAATCAAGTACAAAAAGGGAAAACAAGTCATTTAGGATTCTTAACATCCTCTGTTGGCAGCCAGAGGGAACTGCAACAACAACTGGCTCTGATAGCTCTGCCAGCTGATTAAAAGAAGTTTGCATTATCACAACACAGAGGAGCAAATAGGCTCCTTAGTACACCAGAGAGAGACTGGAAAGCTTGACATTTATACCTTCTCAGGTCGCCAGCTGAAGATGAATGCTCTGCCACAGAAACACTGAGAATCCTGAAAGCTAAAGGTGTGTGTGTGTGTGTGTGTGTGTGTGTGTGTGTGTGTGTGTGTGTGTGTGTGTGTGTGTGTGTGTGTGTGTCTCTGCATGGTCAGACCATAGAGAGCCCTGGTCTAGACCTCCTCTGTTGAGGTGGCTCCCAGGAGGCTCCTCCAGCATTGTCTCAACACTGAGTCACCCTTATCATCTCCTATTTTTCCTCCTGCTACCTCTTCCTCTTTCAAGCATTGTCTCCTTCCCTTCCTCTTCTCTTGTACATTACTACACTCACGGTGGCTGTTCACCTTTTCCATCCCGTCTCTGGGTTCGTTTCTACTCTGCTTTCCTTTTCATCCTTTCATTTGTAAAGCCTTGCTTCATTGTCTGATGCCTCTCCCACCAACAACAAGCCTCCTTAGGAAATGCAACTTTTTTTCATGAAAATGTTGTATTTCAAAGATAAGAGGAACAAAACATTACACAGTTCTACGGTAAGGGTTGCCAGTTTGCCATTGGCAACCACTTTGTGAAACTGGCAACCGGTTCTTGGCTTTGCCATGTCCTTGGCCACACTTTTTACCACTTACCCGTAAAAACGGGGACAGCAAACAGGTGACTTTGACACCATATACTGCCTAAAAATCTAGATACTGAACTGCATCCATTAAAAATGTTAAAAAAGAAAAAAATAATAATAAAATGTACGTGGTATGCAGTATTCTGATGGCCCCGTTACTCAAGTTTATGTGTTCTTTGATAGTTAACTTTAGTAAAACAGCGCCCCCACCAGCCCCTCACTAACAGCTCAGGTGGAGAGTGGTACTGCAGCAGGGAGTCAGAGAGAGAGACACATCACTGCCCTGCTGTCACACATCAACTCCTATTAAAACACGGTCACACTCAAAATAGTTCTGCTGAGAAAAAGCTTTTTTGGTTTCTTGGAAAAATGGAAAGTGATTCCAGTGTGATCTGGTGCCATTTTGATTCCGTGAATTTTTGTCCTTTTCACGTCATCCTTATGCAACACTAATCAGTACATTGCAATGTATACTCTCAAAATATATGAACAACAGATAGAAGATTTTCACACAATATGACATGACTTGATGGCTGACTGCACAGGAGAGCAGGTGCACAAAAGGGTCAAAGGTCAGTGTGATAGAATGTGTGTATATTAAGCACTTTATGACCCGTCTGTAGATGGTGGAGCTCCGTCTCGTCAGAGCATCGTAACCTTCGACCTCTTGACCATTTGACTGATTTCACATTGGTGACGTGGGAGTTGGAAGCTACGGTTGCGTTTATTGTCAGCCGGTGTGGACAGGAGCGGTTATGAAGCGTGTGCGTTTGTTTACGGCTGTAAAAGCAGGTCAGGCGGTGTTGTTTGCTCAGGTTGCCGTAACACCCTGGAACAGAGCGCTCAGCACAGTAGGAGCAAATGGACGGGCTTATCGCTGCCTCTGGGGGGGCTTGTCATAACACTGGCTGTCTCTCTCTTTCTCACACACACACACGGATATATCCACACAAGCACACTGTCCTTCGAGTGTCCGGAGTTATGCTGACCAGAGATCATAGCCACATCACACACACACACACACACACACACACACACACACACACACACACACACACACACACACACACACACACACGTTTTAAAGGGGACATTTTCCCAAGAAAAAATGGTCACAGTTTAAGTTTAACACTTGGTTAAAGAACAAAAAATTAAAGCAGTAAAGTTCAGTACGAAACATCAAGGGCTGTGTCCTAAACCTCTCACTACTCACTGTAGAGTGTAATGATATATATATTAAGGGTGTAACAGTCACATATAGCCCCTGTAACATCTTTGAAAATGCTGAGGAACACCTTGCATGATGACCATCGCTGCACCGTCACGTGCTGTGGAGCCGGTGATGCAACGCCTCTGGAGCAGCAGGCTTGGTTCCTTGGGTTTGACGGGGAGCATGTCAGCCGTGAGTTAAGCCTCCACAAAGCTCCCTGGGAAGAGCTGGCAGAGTGGTAATTACTGCTCCAGCAAACAGTTTGGACCTAGATTACGCTACTGTTGGCCGGGCTAATGTTGTCTCCCTCGTCTGTGGAGTCGTCGGCGCTTGAGGTCAAAGGTGACGCCGTTTACAACGGCGCAGAGTCGGGGAACCATAACTCACCACGAGGCCGCCCCCCGGCTAAATAGCAGGAAAGGGTAATAATTCATCCGCACACCCAACACAAACGGTGTTTCCTCTATAACCCTGCGAACTTCCCCCTTTGGTGTTTCTGACCACACTCACACACACACACATGCATGCACACACTCACACACACACACATGCATGCACACACACACGAGAACGGTCACCATCTAGCCAGTGTAATATCCGTCATTAGAATCGTCCTGTTGATGCCGTTACTCTCTTTTTCTTACTGTACGCTCTTCAACTTTTATGCTCTTTAACTGAATAGGATATTTAAAAGACAAACACTCTGGAGATAATCATCAATGAACAGCAAAATGTCCCAACATGTCTGTGCTATCTTACACATGATCTGGAATGAGTAATACGTGGTATTATTTTTAATTAAATTAATCAATGACTATGCTTGTTCGGGAGGAGAGAGAGAGAGAGAGAGAGAGAGAGAGAGAGGGAGGAGTGGGGGAGGAGGAGGAGGAGTAGGGGGTTTGAATGAGTGAGAAAAGATCGAGGGAGAAAAGAAATGCATTCACACCTATCATCTAATTATACAACAACATTAATCCCATTAGGGCTGGAACTGATTGCCAGGGTCCGGACCCCGGCTGCTCCCACCTCGGCCTGTTGTTATTGCGGTGGAGCCTCGGCTCCTGCCTGCTACAGCCTGATAACAACTCTAATCACACTTGGCGATCTCTATCTGCACCGGAGATCAGGCCCCGCGGCTTATCAAAAGTTCACATCAAGCTAAAAGCAGAACAAAGAAGGAGAAAAAACACACAAGGGGAAAGCCACCAAGGCGCTGCATGAATCTTCTGGGTGTGTGCGTGTGTGTGTGTTTGTGTGTGTGTGTGTGTGTGTGTGTGTGTGTGTGTGTGTGTGCTTGGAATGTAGCTGCTTGTGTGTTTTATTCTGCTCACAAAGAATGAATTAATCTCTCAATTGTGCGTCCATATAACAAGCACGTGACCTGAACCTTGTCAGATAAAAAAAACAACACAGTAACACATTCCTTTCAGCTGCAACTGGAACTCTATCTCAAGTCGGATATCTGGAAACACCTCGGCTGTAAAGAAGTTTTACAACTGTCTAATGAAAGTTAAAAAAGGGAAGAAGCAGAAGAAAAGGAGGAGGAGGAGGAGGTCAGAGTGGTGATTTCCTTGTCTGGCCTCTGCAGGCGTCCCGGTTTGCTTTAAGCCGTGGCAGGCAGCATATTATTCATGCCGACCTCTGAGCTCCAGCACTGATGTCATAGGAACCTGATCAGTAGTGGGGATCTGCAGCCGTTATCTATCTAGCATCAGCAGGCCTCCTTATCGGCCCGAACATCTTTCACAGAGGGGTGGGGGAGCAGCAGAGCAGGCCGGGCTGCCATTAAAAACACACCACAACACATTCATCTAGCAGCTATGTATTCCACACACTTTTTCCACTCTTTCTTCCCACTATCTACCTCCACTCCTCTTCTCCTCCCTCTTATCACCACCCGTTTGCTCTCCCTCTGCTCGTCTCTTCTTTTAATTATCCCCAGATCCACCCACAGCCAATCGCAAACAAAACCACCGACAACAACGCTGGGAAATGGCATGCAACAGCCAGATGTAATTACAATGTGCCCTCCATCCTCCGTCTCGCCCCCCCCCCCCCCCTCTCGCTTTCTGCGATATCAGCAGCAGCGATCGCCGCCAATTTTATCACGTCTCCCATCTCAACCGCCAAAATATAAGCCCAGGGATCCAGCCTCAGTGGGCTGCCTGCCTGCCTCCTATCTCCCCATCAAGCAGGGAAGCCTTATCAGGCTGAAAGATCACCAACCGTTAGGGAGGATGACGCACAAAAAGACACAGACAAATATCTATCTGCTACACAAACATCCACTTCTCCTCTTCAACTATGGGCCACAGAAAGCCCTGGACCTGATTCATTGTTGTTGGGGGACAAAATTGAAAAAGATATCGATGCTATGTTGTCTTAATGCCTTCATCGTGGGGGAGGAGGGGGTTGTTGTCAATTGTTGCTCTTCTGGTAAAGGAAAGTTATTTCAGGCCAGAGAATCAGGGGGAAACGCTTTGCTCCTCCAGAGCTGCACGATGTATGATGTAAACATTTTGGAAAAAAACAAGATACCTGGGTTTTGGACCGATATCAAAACGATACTTGCTACTTCACAAGAACTTTGCCGATATAAAAGGGTCTAAAATTGCCTGGATTGTCAATCAGGCACCTTCAAAAACAAAAGAATAAGTCATCATTACAACTTGGACTGCACATTTACTCTGTTTTGATAAACACCAAGCCCTCATTACTGTCTGCTTCGATTATTTGCTGGAGGTTATGTTGTTATAGCCAGTGATGGGACAATATGGGATTTTATCATGCAATAAGGTGATCATGGATTTCCATTATCGGGATAATCGTAAAAATCATCCATCGAGGTATAAAAGGTAAAAAAAAATAAAATAAACACTGATTTTTGGAGAAAAAAAAACAGGATGCAGATATACATTTTATTTATTTATCCTTTATTTTTGCATTATTTGATTTTTTTCACTAAAAGTGTCTTATCTGTGATACAATAAAAAAATATGTGTTTCTTAACTAAATGTGAAGTGACTCCGGTGTGTTTTAGCATTATTTTAAAGAGTTTTAAGGATATTCTGATGATTATCGGGATAATGTCATAGATCCCAATTATTTTGGCAGAATAATGGTGACATGAAATGTTCCCATCACTCCATGTCTAGGTGTAGCCTTCACTGTGTGTATCAATTGACTTTGTAGGTCCTTGGTAATGGTTCATGGGTCATGTGAAGGTACTGAAGGATTTCAGAGACGTGCGTTAGCTCCTCTGCAGAATGGCCTTCCCAATGAAGGTTTGCAAAGACATGTATGTGCCTCTCTGCAGACTCAGCTTTACTACATCACAGTTGTGTTACCTCATCAAAAATACTTCTCTTCCATGGGTCAAAGGATCACAATGACCACCCACCGAGTCACAAGTCAGGAACTGCCCGTTTATTCTGAATATGCTCAAGTCGTCACAGACACTCACACATGCTTTTTTTCTTCAATTCCTCCCTCGTCACGTTCAAATTTGACTGAACTTTCCAGACATTAAATAAGGAGATACCGGTGTGTTTCTAATCTCGTGGGCTTTCGTGGGTTTTAGGTAGCACATTTTCTAACTTAAATTCACATTCTCACCTTTTAAAGCATTTTTCAAAACTACTTGTGCCTACTTCAGAGTAAATGGCTTCCAGGGGATTTTGTGAAACTGCATTTATAAATAAATTATATATATATATATATATATATTGCATCACAGATATGACACATCCTTTGCAGTGATCCTTTTGAGTGAAAATAAATCAAATAATCTTAAATCACAAGGTCTCCCTGCATAAATAAAGGATAAATACCTTTTTTAAATGTATTTTTGTATCCTGTATTTTTCATTCATTCTCCACGATAAACTTGTGAGTGTTGTATTTTTTTTTTTGTTTTTTTTACCTTCATCAGTGTAACCATAACCGGAATCAATGAGGGGTATGAATCATTTCACAAAGGAAGTAGTAGTTAGAGGTGTATATGTATGAGTGTGATGATGAAACTCAACCCAACAACGCTGTGACCTGACTGGAATTTTTCATATCAGTGACAACAAGCAGCCTGCTCAAAACAACATGGTGGACCGGCTGCATTAGTAGTAAAAGTAGTAGTGGCGGTGGGAGTGGTAGCACCACCTCTGCTGAACCCCCACACATCCCGGCCCAACAAAGTCCTTATCACTCCTCACTCTTTCCTATCAAAATGTCTGCCAAATCACAAGAGAGTCACAGGGCTGAGAGGCTAGCCGGCCTCAACCACAGCCGGGGCCTGGTGAACGGGGAGGCATAGAGGACCAGGAGCGCTGATAAAGACGGCCATAACACCCCCGAGACGCACACATGTACACAAGTCGAGCCCGGGTTTATCAGCATCGGGGTCTGGGATACATCTCCGGGCTGCGTTGCTGGCTTTGCTGTAGGTGTCTGCTAGGAGTTCACAGCTGATAGGCCACTGTATGGAAAAATATTAAAACACAGGAAGTGACAGACTACTTGCAGTAACACACCACAGGACCTCATTGAGAGAAATCCTTAATAGCAGCCCAGCTGATATGCTTGCTCACAACTGTAGTTAAAATGACTACCTTTACATGACACACTCATAGTCCACTACTTTTCCCCAATGTGACAATATTCCTTGATATGTATCATGTAAACATGAGATTATTGTTTGGACAGGTTTATGGAATTGAACAAATGTCACCACACCAACCTCTTCAAGAAGGATGAAGGAATGAAAGAGGGAAGCTGTGTTCACTGTATGTATAATACAATATGGAACCGCACGGTACGCCATGCATGGTTCAATACGCACTTGTGAATTGAGGTATTTTTAATTTTGCAATAAAATTTCACGTAATTTCCCTGCCGAGTAAATATCCAACGTCCTGAAGCAGGGCGGCTGAGCAGGTAACACCGGCAGTTAAAACCAGTGTCTCTCGTTGATGCTTCCAACAAGCTGATTCTCCCGGAGCAGAAAACACAAGAACACAACAAGTGCAGCCAGTGGGACGTTTATTGCTAAACATTTACAGCCCTTTTCCGTAGTTGCAGGCTTCCGTCACCCAATCAAAACGCTCGATCCGCGCTACACTTTTCAGCACAAACATAAGGTAATTCCCAACTTCTATAAAACAACAGAAAGGCATCGACGTGGAACTGAGAGTATTTAAAACAGTGACTTTATGATTTAAATATGTACATATTTCAAATATTTACATTTTATTTTTTTTTACTCCCCGCACTTTTGCATTTGAACGTATTACATTTTTGTTACATAGTTATTTATTTGATTATACAAAACCGTGAATGTGTCTGAATGTAAAAAAAAAATCTTAGCTTATAAGCAAAATAAAAAAATAATTTTCGAATATATAAATAGCAATTTTGTTCTACTTGCGCACACAATGTGTACCGAAACAGAACCGAAGCCGTATACCCAAGAACTGAGGTACGTATTGAACCGTGGGCTAACTATTGTTGCATCCCTAGTCTTTCAGATAGTCAATCAAGTCCACCACATCAAGTCCACCACATCAAGTCCACCACATCAAGTCCACCACCGCTGGATAACGGATTTTGTATCTAAATGTGACAAGCACAACGGCATGTTGGGGCATCGACCCGTCAAACACAGCAGAGAACAGTCTGCATGTATTATAAGATGTAACATCGGTGGTAGATTAAGATTACTTTGATTACATTATTATGTCTGATAGTCATGATGTATGACAAATCATAAATAAACTAAGGTAAGCTGACAAAAGTTAGAGCCTTGAGGGCGAGAAGTAAAGAACAGCAATATCAACGTATATGTCATTCACACTTACAAATGACCAGGCTAGCTCCAGTAGCTGTCCGATACAGAGTGCTACAGGATTCGCTCCAATACCTGGAAATTAGTCAGCATTTTGCATTTTGCATTTTGCATATTGATTGATTTGCATATATTATTCAATATGCTTTTTGAATGTTTTTGGATCAATCCCTAAAAAATGCCCCGTGTCTAAGAGGCAATCAAGCTAGCCTACTGTCACCAGAACCAGGATCCCTTATCTGGTTATCCGGACAGAAAAGTCAACTCATTAATATCATATGGCCCAAAGGTAGCCAACAAGGGGCCATCGAGCAGCTGGTTGCCACAAGGAGCCACATGTCACTGGCTCGGCTCAAACCGACCAACTAAAGGCCAGCGGGCCGGCCCACATGGACAAAAGGAACAAAACCCAGACCAACCCACAATGACTCATAGGATCTAGACACGAATAGAGTCAGGAAAACATGGTAAATCAGGGGTCGGCAAAATGGTGGCCGCAGGCGCCGACAGGGGGAGCCAGTGAGTCGCCTACAGGCTGTGTTTTATAACATGCTAATAGAATGAGTCAAATAGAGTTCAGTCTAACAAAACAGCCAAATTTGTTTTTCAATAACACTTGCATAATTGTAGAAAATAACTTGTTTAACACTGCATTGAACATTTAAAAAACAAACGTATCATGTATAATTAATAACTTTGACTTTGACCAGGGTCAAAGTGTAGTGACATTATGCCGCGAGCATTCCCTGGCAAGCCAATTCACGTCATGAAGGTTTACGCTGTGAACTACAGCAGAATTGGGAGGAAGAGTTTATTATTTATAAGGTGGATGAAGTGTGTGCATCTCATCCATGTGGTAATAATTTTAACAACGAGGAATAACGAGACTTGTTCAATTAAAACAATATAATTGTGTTTATATATATATATATATATATATATATATATATATATATATATATATATATAATGCATTTTTATTATAATCACTTGGTAAAACATTATTAATAATAGATAGACAGTCTGCTTATAAAGGCAATGTAGCTTCTTAATAGACATGGGACGGTGTGAAAATTTCATGTTACCATTGTCCTGCCAAAATTATTCTGAATAATTGTTCATGGTATTTTCCTGATAATCATCAAAATATGTTCAAAACTCTTTTTAAAAAGCATACTGGAATCACTTTACATTTGTATAAAACATTACTATTTATTTGCGTCACAGATAAGACGTGGTTTTTTTAGTGGAAATCATCTTAAATAAGATAATCAGAACTCATAAGCTCTCCCTGCATAGATGCATTGTAAATTAAATTGTATTCATACATATTATTCACATATATATGTAATTATTATCATTATATGATAATTATAATTATCTCAATGAGGGAAATTCACCACAATCAATTTATTGTGAGTGTCTTTTTTCTATTTTGGGATAGACACCTAATATTATAATTATAACCAAATGTATATTATTCTGGAAGATTAAAGCCGTCTGTATTACTGTCTACACTGTACTGTGTGCTCTAAAAGGTCGGTGACCCCTGCTGCGGCCTATATCTTTGTTTTTAGGTAGCATGATACCCAGCCGGGACTCCAAATGTTGCTTTTAGACATCAGGTTTTCTGGGAACACAGTGACACAATCACTGATGACAAGATATTATTATTTGCTCAATGTGATAACTTACCAAACAAACCGTCATGCTGATGCCATGTTTCTTTAATCTTTCATCTCCAGTTGACTATAACGACATTACACTTAGACTCCATGACTCTTTGCCTCGGAAGGGTTAATCACAACATCATTAATATGCGTTTATTATCAACTCCGAACATCAGTCCAGCGATAAACCTTCACACGTGTTTTTATGAACAGGAAGAACTCGTAAAGCACGAAGACCAGCCAAGCGACCGAGTGAGAAAAGGCCTTTCAAACGGCCTTAAGATGCATTATTGAGTTAAAGGGATAGATGAAAAAAAAAAAAAAAAAAAAAAAGATCCAATTGTGAGCAGCTATCAGGGAGAGAGATCAGCTCGGCGGGCTATCTGACGCCCCATCTCTGGAAGAGAGAAGTGAAAAGCCAGGGGGAGAATGCAACGGCGGCCTCGGCGCTGCCTCAGACAGAAAACAAATAAAAAAGATCCAATTTTAATCTTTATCTGGCCTCACATCGGATCGCTGCTTTATCTCTGTTCACATCGGCTTTTTCAGAGAGCACTGACGTTTCCCCAACAGAATTAAACAGGAAGCAACGGCTGCAGTTTTAGTTGCCAATGGACAATGCATTCTTTACAAGGGGTTATAAATAATAATAGCAAACTTTCATTGCACAGTCTAGATAGCGAGGCGGCTAAAGTGGCGCTTAAATAACTTTTTAAAAAACGGTCGTGAAAAAAAGTGTAGCCTGACTCCCTCGGCTTTCTGAGAAATCGCAGCCTACCCGAACTCAACTGAACTTGCACTTTGCGGTTCAATTCGCTCATATTACTCAAATTACCAACAAGACGCGTTTGTGAGTCTTTACGGTGGTTTCGTGTGATATTTACCCATAAAAACAGCGTCATAAAACTACCGTGTCAGCCGTTTACAGTTGAGTCGCATTCTATTTATTTACTTGACAGTGAACGCACCGTTGTTCCCAGAGAGCGCGTGGCTCGTCACACACACACACAACACACACACACACACTCACACACACACACACACACACACACACACACACTACTCACAACACAAACACAACACCTAGCAAATAACTTGTTTCTTACGCTTTATCTGCCGGGGTTTGCTCTGCTTTCTCCGGGACATGGTGACTAGGAGCCCGCTTGGACGGACACACGTAGCGGCGGAGAAAGTGGTCTGGTTCCTCTGTTTTCTGCTTTTCTTCGTCTTCTTCTTCTTCTTCTTTTTCTTCTTCTTCTTCACCGTTTATTGTTGCGACGTAGCGCTCCGATCAGCGACCGGAGAAACCCGCATGACCGGCCCGCACTTTGATATTCTTTACGCGGAGCTACCTGTGGCTTGAGTCCGCTTACTTGTCACTGTCCTCCGATTCTTCCCAAACGTGCCTTCGCCCTCACCTTTCTCTCTCCCGTTTTTCCCGAGCTAACGTTAGTCCTCTCCCCGGGGCGAGCCACCGCCGCGACCCCCGGCGCGTCCGTCACACACGGGGTTTTTCCTCGTAAATGTTCACCGCTAATAACGCGTGGAGGTGAGCGGAGTGACTGCTGTTGTTTTCTGTGAAGTTTCGTCGCCGGTCCGCCCACTTGTCCGCCCGTAATGTCACTGAAGCGGGGAGCCACTTTCAATGGAGCTCGATCGCAAACAGTCAACTCCGCTTACTACTGAGGAGAAGACGTGCCTCTGAAACGCCCCTTGCGTCTGACGTCGGCACCGCACTCATCTCCCATTGGTTCGAAGCTAACATCAAGCATGCTTTTTTATCTATCAAAATAAAATACATATTATACTCACAGTCCGTATCTATTCAATTACATAAAATAGGCACAGATGCATTTTAAATATTATCTATATTAATTTAAGTATTCATGTTGTGTCCGTGAATGATATATGTTTATTCTAAGAATTACAGTTTTGTCATAAAATAATTGTTTGTTTCCTTTTTAAAGTATATTACTGCATTTTTTTTTATTTATTTATTGCATGTATGTAACTGTCCATGTTCTACCCTAAATGAAGAACAATAGCTGTAATTGGGGGCCAAATTATGAATTTCATTCAGCTCCCCCCGAAATCAAGTTATGATTACTGGGGGGGATCTCATTTTAAGTGCTTAATATATGATATTGTTGAGTACTTTCATTGTTCTGTGCTTTGATTCTTGTTTACATGAGATTACTCAGGATTTCCTTTTAGGAACAGACTGTACACTTAGACTTTAGTTTTCCGACTAGATGACTCCATTTTAAAAGGGTACTATTCAAAGTGCAATAGCAGTATTACACTTATGATGGTTTAAGAACATACATGTTAATATACTTTTTGTGTTTCTGCATCATTTTACTGAACTTGTTTCAGACATTAACATGAACATAGACTATCTTTTACTGTGTTTTGTAATTTGCTATGGACCATTTTAGTATTGATGAACAAAAAATTCACAAGTTGAGAGAGAGAGAGAGTTTCAACTAAGTTTGAAGTTTTTTTTTTCTTGCAATAACAGATATAACAGTTCAGTCACGTCAGTCGACTAATAATTCAAGAAACCGTTGACGTTTTATTCCATTCGGGGCTTTGAACTTGCAACCTCTGGGTCATATACAGTACTTGCTCCTGCCTTTTGACATGAACATGGAGAGCAGCTGAAGTTGGCTTCCCACCAGCTAAAGTCGCTGCTGCCACCTAGTGGTCACCTTTTAAATGATGACGGGACCTCAGAGAGTTTCCAGTCTTCAGGCATTCCACAGACCTCCAGTGTTTCCAGTGTTCAAAGGACATTATGATGGGTTGAGATTCTGGATGATTGTTTAGACCAAAGTGTTATTTTTATAGTCATCAAACCATTCTGTCAGCCCTCATTCCTTATCATGAAAGCATCTGATGAAAGCTTTTAAAATCACTTCTTAAAATGCATTATTACAGACTGACTTTCATATTGTTAATGCTGCATGTATTTTAATGTTCATTCACTTTTTTTCATTTTCTTTGTAATTTCATTGATTTGTATTTTCTTTTTAATTTCCTTAATTTGTATTTTCTTTATCATTTCATTGATTTGTATTTGTTGTTTTAGTGGTTAGATTTGATCTTAGTTTGTCTCGCGCTTGTTTGGTCTCACTGTTGGGCTTTCTGTTGTAATATCCTAATATCCTTCAGGCTTGTTTTGTTTGTCAACACACTTTGTAAGCTTTGGGTGAGAATGACCACAATTACGACTGGATTGTACAGCAAAGAATGATCCACAGGCATGTTTAAGGTGGGCCACAGAGGTGGTTCTTTATTTAGCCTTCTAAGCAACCAGCATAGACAAATCAGTACCACCAACCCAGGTTTTTAAAATGGCGTCTTTTTATAGGGAGTCACAGCTAATGACCCTGGAAGAGTCCATCCACAGGGATCCACTGCCTACCAACATGTTTATCCCACATTTGTATTCCTGTATTTCCACCACATAATCAGTAACCTATATACACACCCTCATTTACCTCGACTAACAAAGAAAATACATATATCCTCTTCATATTCCATTTACTAAAATATAACACACAAGGACCATTTTACATCCACCACCCCCACACCAATTTACACTTGGTTGCCCCGAACTATAAAAGCGGTGTTCGTTTCCTGGGGAATGCAATCCTCCACACCCTAAAGACAAAGACTGGTGAGCACACAATACACATTCTTAGCTTCGCACCTTGTTTAAGCAAGTAACACATTTAATATGCCCATTTAACCTTGGTTGCAGACCTGTCCAGGGTGTACCCTGCCTTCGCCCAATGATAGCTGGGATCGGATCCAGCCCCTCACGACCCTGAACACAGGATAAGCGGTAGAAGATGGATGGATGGATGGATGGATGGATGGATGGATGGATGGAACCTTGGTTGCAGTCGAATAGTCAAAAAAGTAGGTCCCAACTCCTTTCCCTTGACCTCTGGTGAAAGCGTCACGGGGTTAAGGAAAGTTGGAAGGAGAACTCAAAAGGATTTCGGAAAAGTTCACCACGCTGCTCATTGTTGATGATCGGCCCCGGGATTGACATGCGTCTCCGCTGGAGAAACTACAATAATGGTCTACAAAAACGCGTCGTCCACTTCTCCACATGTTGGTTGTATAAGCAGCTCGTTCACTGCAGCTCCTCCTTCCTGTTTGACCGTTTGCTGTATTTACAGCCTTTGCTTTCGTATAGGAAGGTCCATTGTATCCAATGTTAAAGGAGCTCTGAAAGGAAGCATTGGAGCTCCTTTCCTTTGCATTTAGAGAATCTCTAAAGAGGCTCTTATCATGGCGGCCACTTGTTTACTTCCAGGTCACTTCTTCAGTTAAGAACCTTCCTAAGAGAAATAGACTATTCCACCGCAGCCCCATGTCCTTCTGCTGGAGGTGGAGCTGCGTGGCCCACACAGCACCCACCAACAAACCAAGACCCGACAAAGGACAACAAACATTCAATAAATACGGTAAACATATCCATACAAATGTGCAAGAACAATGTGTTAAACTGTATTGTGCAACTCCAATAAAGTTTAAATCCTCTTAAAGTGTGCAATTACTAAAATGCATATGTAGTCACACTTGGTCCAAAGTGCTGTTGTATGCAAAGCCAGGGGACGATGTGCTCCTCATCACACTCTGCTATATACTCTGTTTTTACACTGTTTATTTGATACAGTTTTTTCCGATTGCTCAACGATAGCAGGCACAACTGCAGCTACATGTACAACTCTAACAGTCTGCATCCCCAACAGTCACCTGAGCTCAACTCTTCACATCACCTGCAAAACCCACTCAGTGCAATGAAAACTGTGAACCATCGTCATGACAACGCACTGTCAGAACACAGAGGAATATCACTACCATCAGACACCAACACACAAGTTACATCTCTACGGTTTGAATCATTTCGGTGACTAAACACAAATCAATATTGTCTTTAAAGAAAAGAGTGCAATTCTTTCACATGGAAATGTTTATTTTATAACATATCAGTTGTTTAGGTAAACAAGAAGGAATGAACATTAGCAGTTTACTTCAATAGATATATAGTTATTTTGTCCGTAGTCATTTACTAATGCTACAACCATGTCAATAATAGCAGTTTCCTGCATATGAACATATCCTTCCTCTTCCTCCTATTATAAAATATATTGGGCCTCATTTATCAAACGAACGTACGACCGAAAACCGTGCGTACGACCATTTCCACGCAAACTTCGGCATTTATCAATTTGGACGTAAGCGGAAGCTGCGATCAGATCTCACGTCAGGTCTGAGCTCGTGTACGCAAATTCGAGTCTGTGGATTTGCGGTGCAGCACAGCAAAATCTGGCGTAAAATAATGAACAAACCTCAGCTGTCATTAAGCATAAGCAGTCACATATTTAGAACAGATCAAAACGGATTATTAAAACGAAAACATTTCTTTTAAAGCCCATGTTTTTACTGATACCACTTTCAAAAAATTAAACAATGGGATAAATAGCCTAAGATGACAACTAATTATTACACATTAAAATGTGAAAGAATCATAAATACAAGCAGAAATGTGTGTTTGCAAATTAACTAAAGGCAAAAATGTGTAATTGTTTTTGTTTTTGTCCGATGGGTGTGACAGAACTGGAACAAAAATGAAAGCACCTGTTGAGATAATCATCGTTCCACTGTGGTTGGTCAGATGTTTATTCATTCCCCTATTTAAACAGATGCTTTGACAGTTATCAAGTCTTGATGATGGCAGACTTGCTTATTTTGGAGGAACAATACGCGCGTGTCAGACGTGAGCGCGTTTTCAGGGACCGCAGGGATCTCTGTGTCACCTCCACCACTTATGCCACAGATCGACTCCGACCCAATTAAGGAGGCAATTTTCTCCTCCGTCCCCGTCAAGATCAGGCTGGAGTCTGTTTGGCCTCCTCCAGTCTGCCTGATGCTGCGATGTTTAAACGCAGCAACGCGTTTCTTGGTGGCCAGCTTCATATCCGACCATTTTTTCTTGACCTAAATGTAAAGAATTGTTTTGATCATTAACAGACATAAGCTTTTAGGCTGCGGATGAAAAGATTCATTTAAGTCGTTAGGCATGGGTTAAGTTATTGAGAATTATATTCAAACCTCAGCTGGAGTCCGTTCCTCTGCGGCAACGCTGTTGACTGCCTCCGTTATCTTTTTCCAGACAGCGTTTTTGTGAGCCCCTTTTATGCCACCCTTCAGGCTGCCAAAAAGCACTGTCTTGTTGTGTTCCACCTCCGATGTCAGGATGCCGATCTCCGTGTCAGAAAAGTTTCTTTTCTTACCCATGTTTTGTCTCTCCATGTTTGACCTCAGTGGGCGAGGCCTCCGAAACAGGAATATTTATGGGCGTAACATGTAAATGACGATCGAATTCAGCCGCCGCATTTATCAAGGCCCGCTCATTCGTACGCTGAGATTGGTCAGATACGAACGTTTCATAAATCGCACGTGTGTCCTGTCGTAAGACCAAATCTGCGCTCAGATCTGCGCCCGTTTTCACGCAAGATTGATAAATGAGGCCCATTGAGTTTGGGTTGCACCCTCACCCACCAGGCTGAAATCATCCTGTGTTGAATGTGAGGTTTACAGTTTAGCAGTGTGTTGTAAAGTGCTGTAAATCCACAGTGTTGTGCAGGTTATGGTTAAAGTCAGGAGAGAAGTGTGGAGAGTTTTGAAAACTGCACTGAAAAGGGAGTTTGGTCCACATGAACTGCTGCTGTGCAGACTGTAGTTTTACACTTGTAGCTGCAGTTGTGCCCGCTGTCGTTTAGCAATCAGAAAAAACGGTACATAATTCAATTTAAGTGTGATCCCTGAACCACATGTTTCTCTCCCAGCACTTCACACTTCACAGCAGCTCACTGCATCTAACACGCTGAGGATTGGTGAAATGCAGAGGGCAAGTTATTGTGTGCACCGGTATGACAATTGCAATCAAGTTTAAATGTGTTTGTTTATTTTTTGTCTTCTGTTTGTAGGTCTCAACCACTTTTGAAGCACCATCTTTACTGAAATGGCAGCCTGGAATCATTTGGTTCCTTCTGAATGTAATATATTACTTTTTCATCCCACATCAGTTAGTCATTTACATTTTCCCCAAAACATGTTTACTAATACATATAGCTCCCAGTGTTCAAAGGACACTGTAATCATAGCTGGGGTTAATAAATAATGGATTATCAATCAGAATATCAATCGATAGACACAAAGACAGACTAAATCACATAATGGCATCCGGCCAGGAGAAATACAGAATGGTTGTTAAACAGGGAACTAGAGAGGAAACACTGCTGCTCTGCCAGCGATTACTGTGTCTTTATTAGTATGAATGCAAACTCCACTCTCCAGCTGTTAGAGCTGATCCAGCTGTGATCAGCTGATCCTGCTGACTTTGGTGGAGCTAGTATTGTGCACGCTGGTTCACTGGAATAACTTACAGGGACACTTAATGGAACTAACCAACATTGTTAATGTTTTGTATTTCACCTGTGCTTTTCCTATTATGACAAGTCAACATGTCTTCTGTGAAAAAGGTCTATACTCTAAAGGCGGTCCACCATCTCCATGCAGCAGGAGCAGTGTGGAGCGAAGCAATAATAACAACTGCATGCAAATTGAGTGAGTGTGGCATTAAGCAGAACGAGGTGGAATATTTACAGCAAAGCCTCTCAACTCAGGTTCACAGAGCTCGCCATGTGTGTATGGCCTGACACCGTGTTTACTCAACAGTGTTACCAAATCTGACAACGGAGGTGGGAGATTGAATGGCCTCTGTTCATCTGTTTCATCAGATCGGTGTCTGTAAAGGCAAATAAAACTTGCACCAAGCTGTCAGGAACCAACTATTTGCACCTGGGTGGAATAGCCAATGTTGGCGTTATTCCACTGGCAGTGATTCCACACTGGTTTTGTTGTCTAAAGCTAATGTTAGTCTTGTTGTCTATAGAGCTATAAATAAAACAATGGAGCTCTTTGGCACAGAGGAAGAAGATGTATCAGGGTTTGGATACACAGAATGCATTGTTGTTTGTCCAACACTGCTGAATCTTCTTTTCTCAGTGAAGGACAACGAGTGAGAAAAATGTCATCCAGCTGTCAAAATATTCAAGACCACCTCTCAGCTATTCAGGATCATCAACAGCATGAGTCAGCAACGAGAGTAAACCTTAGAAATCTAGAAAAACAACCAACAACATTTTTGTATACACTTTTATTGTAAACACTTTTGTAAACACTTAATACACACACACACACACACACACACACACACATATATATATATATATATATATATATATATATATATATATATAACTGACCAAAGTGAAGCGGTGTAATCTGAACAGTCGATTTCCATCTCTGAGTGAATACAATTAATTGGAATTTGTTTTATTTTTATTGCATTCAATCCAATCAGTGCCAATGTTCAAGGGAACATTGTGTGCTTAGTATATTGTCAGGAAATATTCTAAGTATTGTAGAAACTATGGTTTGCAGCATTGAGCTGAAGTGGGCAAAGAGCAGGATTTTATCAGTCACAGTTGTTGTTGTGGTGCATTGGAGGTTAAATCAATGGAGATTATGCTGTTTATGCTGAGCTGTGTGTGTGTGTGTGTGTGTGTGTGGTGTGTGTGTGTGTGTGAGAGAAAGAGAGAGAGGTTGCAAGTGCATGTACTCTCTTTATGTTTGTATAAAGCCATGTGGGCATGTTTTAGCAGTCATGTTATATATCTATATGTTATATATACAAAAACCTTTTAGAGTGAGGACTTGGTTTAAGGTTAAGTTTAGGTTAAGCTTAGTCAAAGTCAGGAATAGGCTAATAGCGGTTCTGGTTAGAGTTAGGTTAAGTCTCCAAGAAATTAATGGAAGTCAATGTAGTGTCCCCAGAAGTCATGAAAACATGACTGTGTGTGTGATGTGGGATGGGGATGGGGTCAGGGTCAGGGGTGGGGGTTGCTGGGTGGTGGGTGGAGGGGGAGGGGGAGGGGGGCTACTGGAGGGCCAGTTTGGGGGCAGAAGGCTGTTTCTCTGAGTGCACACTGTAATCCTCTCTGTTTCCTTGGAGCCTGATCAGGATGAGGACAGCACTGCTGGTTGTCCTTCTGCTTCCTGCGCTGACAGTCACAGCACAGGCAACACCAGGTAAGAAAGCACTTCACTTACCTTGTTTTACCTCAGGACAGATAGTCACTATGGATGACCAAACATCCCAGCAGACTGATCAAAGACACATAAATGACATAGACTAACAGCCATACTGACCTTTGGACAAAAGGTACGCTGTTCACAAATCAGAGCCTTGCTGTAGCGTGACTACCTGCGGTTTCTTGCCCCAGGTTTTGAAAGGCATTCATAAAACACCACCTGGATTAAGGGATTTTCAAACCCACCAAGTAATCCCTGGATTGACATTACAGTTTTGTTTTTTGTTTTTTTCACAATTACATGTGTTTAAATGCTTACAACCAAAAACAGTGTGATAGGAAAATATATTTGTTTCATTTATCACGTAACTTCTGTCCTCAAGTGTCGTCACTTTTATATTTATTTTTACCCAAATGCTAGTCATTCATTATGTAACATCCGTACTTAGGTAATCGCACCAACATAGTTATTTGGATCCAAACGTTATTTGTTACATGACATCTGTATTTAAGAAAGGCCACTTCTGTATGTATTTTGACCCAAACCACAACCTTTTCCTAAACCTAAGCCAGGGGACTACAGATGAAAACTAGCCTTCTGGCTAATTCTGGCTTTTTTAAACCATGTGTAACCATGTGTTTTATGAAATTGCAGTGTCCCCTTTTAAATAAACTAATACTAATACCTAACCACTTCCCTGTTCCTTCCTTGTGGTCTTGTCAGTGAATGTAAAATAAACATGAATTGTAACCTTGCACAAACAGTGGTGTGGTTCTTTAACACTCAAAGCACATGTGTTTATCTTCAGCAGGGAGCGTTGACCCTGTGGTCTCTCTGAAAAATGGCCGAATCCAAGGGGAATATATTACGGTGAAAGGCACAGAGAGGAGGGTGAAGCAGTACCTGGGAATCCCCTTTGCCCGGCCCCCCGTGGGGCCCCTTCGCTTGGCCGCTCCCCAGGATGCAGAGCCCTGGGAGGGGGAGAGAGATGGCACTCACCAGCCTCCAATGTAAGTCTTTGTGACGACTGAATCAAAGGGACACAGAACATGACACTGTTTTCTCTCTGGATGAGACATCCCCGCTCCCTTTCTGTTTCAGGTGTATCCAGGATCTAGAAATAGTTGTAAATGTTTCTAGGAGCATGTCAATGCAGTACGACCCTCCCGAGCTTTCAGAGGACTGTCTTTATCTGAATGTCTACACTCCAGCTGATGCAACAAAAGGGGACAAACTTCCGGTGGGTTAAACAGACGGCGTCTATAAACAAGTCAGGCAAGACGGCCATGTATTATGTATTATTATGCTGATAATAAAGCTGTTTATTGTATAATGTCAAATGTGCAACAGGTTATTTTATCTTGGATAGTTTGTTTGCTTGCTTGATCCTGATTCTGTTTATTGGAGGTCCCATATCGTAGAAAGCCAGATTTCCAGAGATGTGTCCAGGCTTGGTACAAAATGCTTAGTGTAATGGAAGACCAAGCAATGAGTCACTGTATCCTTGTGTGTCAGGTGATGGTGTGGATCCACGGAGGAGGTCTGGCAATGGGTGCAGCTTCTCAGTACGACGGCGCTCCTTTGGCTGCTTATGAGAACATATTAATGGTTATTATTCAGTATCGGCTTGGCATTCTGGGATTCCTGAGGTGAGGGATTATGATGCTCATCACATTTCTGTCTGGTTTTAGATTAACAATTTTTCCAGAATTGTCTCAGTGACATGATTCTCTAAGAATCGTGACCTTTTCTGTACCACAGCACTGGAGATGAGCAGGCTCGGGGCAACTGGGGTTTTTTGGATCAGCTAGCAGCCCTTCGGTGGGTGCAGGAAAATATCGCTGACTTTGGCGGCGATCCACAAACTGTCACAGTCGCCGGAGAATCCGCAGGAGGCATCAGTGCATCCATACTGGTAAGGAAAACGAACGATCACTGGACGAAAAGAGGAGATGTTCATAATACATTTACATATTTTTAACAAAAGCCAAATCAATGCTCATTTTTGAGTGTGTCTTGAATGTATTATTTAACATGCCCATGCATGTATGTGTCATTTATTATGAACAGACTCTGTCTCCACAAGCAAAAGGACTGTTCCAGAGGGCAATCTTTCAAAGTGGAGTAGCAACACTTGGGACCTACACTACAAGCCATCCTTTGGGTCATGCTAAGGTACTGTAATAAGTACACTGAGGAGCAGGATGGTTTGGTCTTGTTTGTTTGTTCAGCTCACTCGCAGAGGCGGGGCTTACCTCCATGAAGACACCAAGGTTTCATCAGTCATGGCTGAAATGATCACTATTCCTGCTTTGTACATGTTGTCAAGTCCCAGATCTTCCAGAGGCATCTGAAAAATTTCACCAAGCTGTTTTACTACAGCTGGATGAACCCAAAACAGACGACTTAGTAGTGATTAATGCAATCAACAAAAGAAATGATGCTGAAATAACTACATAATGCAAGGCTATTCAATGATATTGTTCAGGGGTCACATTTCCAGAAAGCCAAGGGACCAGGGGAAGGACATTTTCCCTTACCCACTCAACCCTTTTCCGGTCTCATGTATTAACACCTTTTTGTCTTAATGCTATTTTTGTGTTTATTGGGTGGATGCACACTCCAGATATTAAACACATTTTTCTTTAAAACATAGGCTAATAAATATTTATGCTAACGTTTGCTTTAGTTTACTTTCTAGAGTGCAGAATTTAAGGGGGAAATTCCATAGGCCTTTTGTGGAGCAAACCAAAGCTATGCTAACATCCTGTTAGCCAACAAAAATACATCATCTCTGCAGCTCTCTCTCTATATCAAATTACGAAGAGCTGACACTCGGGTCTTAAAACCCGTAAATTAGTTAGAATTTCTGCACTTCGGCCTCATGGCCTCGTCTTGAAGTCATTGTGTTTTTTTGTTGTGCTTTTAGTTAGATGCCTGAAAAAGGTCTGATGTTAATTCAAGCTAAATACTTTCATAACATACGTCAGTAAATACCCCAGCTATTGACCTCAACCACCATCAAGGACCTTTGTGCACTGGCCATACCTATCTTATCTTTCACATGTGTACCAGCATAATATTTAAGGTTTTTCATTTTTTATTTATTTATTTTTTGAGAATTGTTGTACCAGGATACATATGCTGATATATTTCTTTGGGTCCTTATACCTAGATTGTTGCCAACCTTACTGGATGTGACCGCAGCAGCACACAGGAACTGGTCGAATGTATGCGGGGAAAAAGTAAAGACGAGCTAGTTGATGCAACCAAAAGGGTAAATGTGAAGATGTGCCAGCAGATGTGATGTAGAAGCATTCAGTTCAACTTGTAATGTGTGTTTTATTGGATTTCTTTCTGCTTTTACAGTGTAATTCAAGTTACATTTAGAGGCCAGAAACCTTTTGTTTGTGGTTTTTGATGAAGTTCTTCGGACTGAAAAAAATGACGCCAGACAGGCAAATCTTTGGTGACAAACTGTAACAACCTTAACTCTATGCTGAGGGGAATATAGGAAGAAAAATAACTCCTTTACTTGACCTTATCGAATAAAGGCTGCTCAAGCACTTTAAGTGACTCTCTGTAAAAGACGTGTTTCCAAATGGAAACCGCTGGATTAGCCTATTAACAATAACAACAATAATATATATTTTTTAAAACATTTTATTTATATAGCACCTTTCAAAACATAGTTTAAGAGAAAGCCAAACAGTGAGGATAAACAGCAGCAAGCAACACGGAATTCAAGTAAAATTTAAACGCTGATCAAACAATACAGAAAGATCAATCAATAAATACAAATAAATAAAATGCAATTGGAGCAAAATCCATTTAAATAGATAGATACAATTTGAAAAGTGAACCTAGATACTTGTAATTTATAAACATTTTGATTTCGTCACGGTTCGGTATGAAATTCCATGGCTTAGTTAAGCCACCAGGTGGCAGCATTTGAATACTCCAGGGGCCCGTTTCACAAAGCTGGTTCAACAAACTCTGAACCTAACCCTGAACTTTGAGTTGAACAACTCTGAGATGGGAAACTCTGAGTTTTCGGTTTCAGAACAGCGGTTTTGAATTAGTTCAGTCAACTCTGAGTAAACTCTGAGTTATGCGCGTGCCTGCCGACTCTACAAAGCCATCATCAATGGAGCTCCGATACTACGATTCACCATGGCAACGGGGAGAGCGTCATTATATATTACCGAGTGTTTATGTAGAAAACGAGCTCATCCTGAGAAAGCGGAGCAACGTAACTGCAGCAAAGTAGCGATAGTTGGCGTGGCAGACATTTACTGGCCGATCTAATGTGTATAACTGAATGAAACAGTCTATTGATCTAAAGGTAAAAAGTGTTTATTTTCAAAGTTGCACAGCGTCACTGTGGTGTAATGGTTAGCAACGCCGCCCACAGTGCTGGCGACAGCGGTTCAACACATACATTATTATTTTTATTGGGTATAATCCCCCCAGGCACAGAAAGAAAGTGGCTTCAGTTGAAAATTAAGCATAAGAATATTGGGCAAATAGCCTACGTTGACTAAGGCATAAGATTTTAATCATATTTCACATATTAAACAGTAAATATAAGCAGGTATTTCAACACAGGAATGTACTTAAACATTTCATAAATCTCCCGTTCGCAAAAAAGCTACCTCCGCAAAGAATCTGGTTGCGGATTATGTCCGCGATATGAAATGTTGAAAATGTCGGAGAATATTGTTTAGATAATATCTAATGTGATTGAAAGGAAAGGTAATCAAAATCCTCTCCCGACGCAAAGCTGCTAGAATCACTTTTATTTCCATATCGATTAGGTTGACGATGAAAGGACGGCACAATTTTTCAGAGTTGGTTAAGATTCCTGAAAAAGGCGGAGACATGTAGGGAGAAACTCACGGTTTGTTGAAGCAAACCTGCTAGCGAGCAGGTTAGTTTCACGGAGCATGTTACCCGGGTAACTGACTCAGATTTATGCTGAACTGGCTTTGTGAAACCAAAAAACCAGAGTTTCCCTCATCTCAGGGTTAACTAACTCAAGGTTTTCACTAAACCTGCTTTGTGAAACGGACCCCTGGTCAGTAAAACAGCCTAGTGAAAGTAAATCGAAAGGGTTTTGTGTGTGTGCAGATGAGGATTTACCTGGGAGCCGTGGTGGACGGCGTGTTTCTGACCGATACGGCGGAGCAGCTCCTCAAGAGGAAGGAGGTGTTGAGGGTTCCTGTGATGATGGGAATAACCAACCACGAGTTTGGATGGATCCTGCCTCAGGTCACTTCTCAATGCTCAAGTTACTCCCAGTATTCACATAATACACTTCACACAGACAATTCCAGTACTCCTATTATTTACGTCAGTGTCACTTATTTTACTTCTAAAAGGAGCTGTGGTGTTTGCTTTCATCTTGAACTAACTGTGAAGCGTTTGTCTCCTGCTGATCACAGAGCTTCGCCCCTCCGGGATGGGAGAACGGCATGAACCGAGAGTCTGTGCTGGCAGTGGTGAACATGTTCAATCCTTCAGGGGTGAGCTCCAAGATGGCTGCTGCTGCTTGTTGATAATAATTGATTTATTTTAATAGTCCTGCCCCTTCCAGTGTTCCCCATTGGACCTTATTTCATAATAAATACGTACTGTAGCTTTTTAAATGTAATTTTAAGTCCATTTATCTTTTCTATAAGCATGAATGAATAGTCAAATAAATAAATATATATATATATATATATATATATATATATATATATATATATATATATTTATATATATTTATATATATATATATATACACACACACACAGACACACACACACACACACACACACACACACACACACACACACATATACACATACACCCATGAAGCATGAATGAATCATTGAATATGTTGGTCATTCTACTTATGGATGGGAATTTGCTGCAGAAAAAGCCTCTGACTGACTGTCCACACTTCCTCCTGTCCCAGGCCTCTGCTGCCAACAGCCTCATCACTGACGAATACATGAAAGATGCTAAAACGCCGGAGGAGATCAGAGACGCGTTCACTGAAATCATGGGAGACCTGCTGATGACGCTGCCTGTCGTCAATGTGGCCGGATTCCACTCAGGTCAGAGAGAAACCAGATGGAGGACATCCTGTCAATGCTGCTGGTCTAGATTCTAGATCACTTGATGCTCTTTTAATGTCATTCAACCTGGCGTGAGGAAAGGAAAGTGAACAGCGATCATTACCTGCAGGGATGCTGATCTTTGACCTTCCTTTCATCCTCTTCTTTGGTGTGTTTAGATGCCGGCGTTCCAGTTTACATGTATGAGTTTGTGTACCGCGCTGAGATACACCGAAGCAGCAGACCCGAGTTTGTGAAGGCGGATCATGCAGATGATGTCGGCTTCATGTTCGGTGGATGTTTTTGGAATGGACGTATCAAAATCATAGGTAGGTTATTAGGCCTCTGCTTACTATTATTATCATTATATAATATGTCTTATTTCATTGTTTTATCTCTAATCTTACTTTGTATCTTTCCTTTTCTCTCTTACATTGTATTCTGTGTTTAATGCGTATCTCTCTTATTGTTCCACGTCTCATAAATGACGATGAAGCGATGTTTTAAAAGGTTATTTTTTAATATCATATATCTAATCAGTCACGACCACATAATGCTGGGGACTTTGTGAAGGAATAAATGTGACCGTATGGATCACATCAGGGTTCTGCAACCTTTTTCATATGAAGCGCTATTTTAAAATGTTCTTGTTAATCAGTGAGCCATATCAACATTAAGGTTAACATTGAGTATAATTATGACACAACTTCAAAATGAAAGTCTCCAACAGATCTGTAATTTATTCTGTGGATATATGCAAAGTAGAGAGCAACATTTTTAAAAACCATTAATTTACCATTATCAGGACATCGTGATTATATATGAGAGCACTATGCAAGAATATAAACATCTACATATGAGTTGAAATCATTAACCCACCGACCTTCCACCAATCTTGTTCATCGGTAATACAGTTAATACATTCTGGGAAGAAGGTAACAAGTACTAGCCAATCAGACCAGATGGAAACCTCTGGTTCTGTAAAGTGAAGCCAAACCTGAAGTGCCTTAGACAGTCATTCTCTTTGCTGCCCATCAGAGGGCGACTCATCTCTGATTATATAGACGTCTATGAGAAAATGACCCTACTTCTGACTGGATTTATTATTACAACTGTTGGTTAAGCTACCATGTGGCACGCATGTCTTTGGTTCCCCCCCCCCCCCAAGTAGAGCATAAAAGCACTGATGTCGCTTCAGGTCATGGTTCATGATTATCAGTATTGGCTTTTCTGCTCCTGTTCCCTCACCAGGCAACATTACCAAGGAGGATGAAAGAGTTTGTAGGACCATGATGGCATACTGGGGCAACTTTACCCGTTCTGGGTGAGTAAGAACAACAATATCCTTAAAGCTGCACCAATCACTACATTAATATTAACAACAGTAAAAAGGCTTGCTTTCAGGGACAGAGAATTACATTTGAATCTGTAGTTCACTATGGTAGCTAGGAACAGCCATGCTAGCATATTTTTTAAAATGCTGTTTGAGATCACAAGCTTATTAATTTGTCATCTTGAAATAAAGAGGTTATTTTCTCTTAAAGAGAAGCTAAGTCCCGCCCTTTCAGTGTCCCTCATGGGACTTTAATTCAGAAAAAATACGGATAACGGCGAGAGACAAATGTTTTAATCTCGTTTCAATTGAACCATGAATTCCACATATGATGTTGATCAGTTTAGAAGTACATATTTCAAGTCCAGGAAGTCTCAATTTGTTTTAGGTTTGTCATCATATAATTTAGTTTAGTGTGAAACCGCTCAGTGAGCAACGTCTCTACTCTCACACAACGTACGTCCGCAGACACTGATGCACACAAAATGTGTTTGCTAATGGAGAGAAGTCAGAATTCCACTGGTGTGGTCCTTTGAGTACACAGGATGTGCAAAATTAGCATTAGACAATAATGCAGTTGCTTTAGACACACACACACACACACACACACACACACACACTCTCACAGCTGACAATGTGAAATCAGTAGCAAACACATGGTTTTCTTTGCTTCCCTCATGATAGTTGAGGTGTTTTTATATCTGTGCAGCTCTCCCAACGGTCCTGGCCTCGTCACTTGGCCTCAGTATGACAGGCAGAAGCAGGACTACATGGAGCTGGGACTGACGCAGGCGGTGAGGCAGAAACTGAAGAAGGACAGAGTCCATTTCGCTGCTGTAATCCTCCCTCAGAAGCTGGAGCAGTTAGAGGTGGCAGCAGCAGCCAAAACCGGAAACTGATCTCTGCAAGCTGGCATCTTGTTTGTGTTGTTTTTTGCCCCCTCAACAAAACTGGTGTAAAGTTAATTACCATTTAGACCCCTCTATATCTATTTTAGGCTTGATTTAATGCCCTTCTTTTGCAAGTCTCTTAATTCCCTGCACATGTCTTTTTTTGACATGTTTTGTAAAATAGCAGTAATTAAAGGGAAGCCTTTTACCGCAAAGAAACATTATGTGTCTGTCGTTATAGATGCAGTTTGAAATGAGTTTTAAAAGCTATAGTAGAAATCTTATACGCGAGTGTAACATTTCCCATCAAAGTAGAATTTTTAGGAGCAGATTTAGTGGCATCTGGTTGTGAGGTTGCAGATTGCAGGCAAATCAAGCGTCTATGAGAACTATGATGGCAGTTAAAACCAGGAATCAACCTCCGGCTCTGAAAAGCAAAGTCAAAGCTGAAGGTTGTTTTTCTCTGCTGACCATCAGAGGGCGACTCCTCTCTGATTGTATAGAATTCTATAAGAAAATGGCCCTCCTTCTCTCTTCATGTATTATCTACGTCAACATTGTAAACATGAGTTTATGGTCTCAATCTCTAGTTTCAAGTCTTCTTCAATCCAGCATGATGTTCATTGAGTAAATTATGGTCCATTTAGAGTCAAGTAGACCAGAAAGCAGGGGATGCTTTAGGGGCGGGGCTAATTTTGATTGACAAGTCGCTACCAATGCAGTTAGCTACTAATATGACTTTAAGACTTAGCTGTAAAATTGACCTTGAATTATGAAGCTAACTTCGTTAACAGCTTCACACCAGAATCCAGACGGATCCAGATCCAGTAAGGTTGCTGCTCGGGGTGTCACTCTGTCTCTTGTGTTCGTCAGATCCACCCATCGCTCTGACGCAGTCCAAATATAGTCACTTCCTTCACTGGTTGCAAAAATGTTAAATTCATGATGGCAACAACCAAAATGCCGATCTTAAGCCTTCAAATCCGTAGTCCAGAAACCAATGATGTCACAATGACTGTGTCAGTAAGTCTGCATTCATTTCTGCAGACTTTGCCTAAAGGAATTACCCACAATTCATAGCGTTGTGACGTGCAACACAGGATTCCCAGGGGAAGACAGAAAAGAGGAAAGATGATGGCACGCGGGTGTTCAGCCTGTCATAATAAATGAACACAGAAGCATTTAGGATTCAAGATGCTTTTGTTTGTATTTACACATCACATGATCTCCTCTACTTTCCGGACGAGATGCAGCTCATCTCCAACGAGGTCAATTAATCAAGCCCTTCAAATGCAGCGGTCACTGCTGAGCGATCACTTCCCTCATCATTGAGCATCATTTTACAGCAGCCCTCTGCTAATGGAGCAAGTACTGAAGGGCTCCTGTTGGAAGAGGTACAGCTGTGTTAGCAGGTAAGCAGTAGTGGCTTCTTCCATCAATAGTGCTTTATTATAAGGGCCTGAGCACCGACAACGTCGGGACCGGCGAGGCCCTACTGTATTTCATATGTTCATTATTCTTTTAAGAGTTCGACGTGCCTTTTGAAGTCCTCAGCATTAAAAAAAAAACTAGCAACAGGTAATGTCACTGATTTTGTGCCTTTTTCTGAGTAAAAAGCCCCCCCCCTTTAGGTTGGGCATACATGAATGACATATTGTTTGCTAAATAGACCATGTAGAAATGTACAAAAAGCCTCTTGGACCCAAAGTCAACAGGAAGTCGGCAAAAAAAAAAAAGAATGTAACCACCTGCTTATTTCACTAATTCCTCTCATTTCAGCCTGCAGAGAGGACAACCAGGGGGGCAAGGGGAGGGGTCACACTAGGGGGACTCAGACAGGTGTCAGGAAGGCATGGACATGTTTGTGAGCTCTGTGACTGAAATGCAGTTCCACTGGATAACACCAGATCAGCAGTCATGAAACTTTCCACACCTGCCAATGACCTTATACGTTGTCTGATCTGCTCCACACTCCAAGCACCTCAGAGAGCTGTGAGGGAGATAGATGGAGGCAGCCGCAGCACTGATAGGCAGCCGCAACACTGCCAAGCGATCGCAGGCACAACAAGACCGTGTATGAGTGAGGGCCCGTCACATCATTTATGCAACATCAAGTTTGGGCACCCCTGCCAACTTCCATGATTTTCATTTATAAATAAGTGGGCATTTCGATCAGCAATTTCATTTTGATCTATCAAATAACTGATGGACACAGTAATATTTCTGAAGTGAAATTAGGTTTATTGGATTAACAGAAAATGTGCAATGTGCATCAAAACGAAATCAGACAGGTGCATAAATTTGGGCACCCCTAAAAAATATGAAAAATCACATCAATATTTAGTTGGGCCTCCTTTTGCAAAAATACCATTCTCTAGACACACAACATCTCCAGTTCAGATTGATGGTTGCCGAGCCTGGACAGCCCGCTTCAAATCATCCCACAGTGATACACAATGATATTCAGGTCTGGGGACTGGGATGGCCATTCCACAAAGTTGTACTTGTTCCTCTGCATAAATAAGATTTTGATCAGTATTTTGGGTCGTTGTCTTGTTGAAATATGCAGCCCCGGCGTAACTTTAACTTGACGTTCTACTCAAGAATCTGCTGATATTGAGTGGGATCCATGCGACCCTCAACTTTAACAACATTCCCAGTACCGGCAGTGGCCACACAGCCCCACAGCATGATGGAACCCCCATCATGCATTTCTGTGGGTAGCAAGTGTTTTTCTTGGAACGCTGTGTTCTTTTGCCCCCATGCATAACGCCTCGTTATGATCTAATAACTCGATCTTTGATTCATCACTCCACAGCACCTTCTTCCAAAATGAAGCTGGCTTGTCCAAATGTGCGTTTGCATACCTCAAGCGACTCCGTTTGTGGCGTGTGTTCAGAAAAGGCTTCTTCCGCATCACAGCTGCTCCGTGTGCAAAGTGCGCTGAATTGCACAGTGACACCATCTGCAGCAAGATGATGTTGTAGGTGTTTGGAGGTGTCTGTGGGCTGTTTTTGACCGTTCTCAACATCCAGCCTTTGACCTCTCTGATATTTTACTTGGCCTGCCACTTCTGGCTTTAATAAGAACGGTCCCTGTGGTCTAACATTTTCTCACTTTGTTCCTCACACTGGACACCGACAGCTTAAATCTCTGCTTAAATCTTTGTTTGCAGGTCATTGGAGAGTTGTTTTGATGCCCCCATGTTGCCACTCTTCAGAGGAGAGTCAAAGAGAAGAACAACTTGCAATTGGCCACCTTAAGTACATTTTCTCATGTTTGGATGCACCTGTCTGTGAAGTTCAAGGTTTAATGAGCTCACCAAACCAATTGTGTGTTCCAATGAATCAGTGCTTAGAAGTTACAGGTATTCAAATTAACAAAATCACAAGGGTGCCCACATTTTTGCACAGCCTATTTTTCACATCTGATTTAATGACTAAACTTGAGATTTAATTTTCTTTTCATAACTTAATATTGCTACACTAAAAATCTTTGTCTGGAAAGCAGTACTCAGCGTTTATTAGAAAATGAATGGCGTACCACTGTAAGCATTTTCTGTGATGACAGAGTAAATTATTATGCAGCCTCAGAGGGATGCCTAAACTTTTTCATACCAATGCAGGTTTTAGAGCTGTCAAGGGGTGCTGTGGATTTCATGTCTGCTGATTGGCAGTGTCACCTGCGGCTCTGTGAAAAATAGAAAGACTTATCCTTGGTCTAACTAAAATAACACTTTCTTTAAACCACTGCAAGGCCTGAAATGAATACTGTTTTTTCTACCAAATCAACCCAAACTAAGCTCTAACAAAGCTACTGACCTGCTGCTGGGAGGTCTTCACCAGTATTGGACCTGGTGGTTACAGCGCCCCAACATGGCTGTGGATAACACATGAGGCTACGTTACTTTTGGGACTGAACGTGACAACGGGCCTTAGGCCATATGGGGCAGTTATGGCTATGATGGCAGTGTTGCAGGTGGATGGTTGCCGAGCTCGGCTGGTGCTGATGTAGGGGACAGCTGGAGCTCTGGATCCGGTTATGGTTATGATGTTGGTGCTGAAAACCTCTCGTTCAAGCTACCAGCGTGGAAGAACTGTATTCACTCATACCCGGTACGACCCCATGCCAGTACGCGTCAGCACCATGTCTATGAAAAGTGTGCCAGCTAACGCTGCAACCGAGGGGCCTTCTGAAGACCTTCTGGTAAGACATGAGTGTAGTGGCAGCTTTCCAGCAGCCACTTCTGGGAGCGGATACAACCGGACAACGCGTGTCGTAAATTATAGATCCATTTATTTGTTCCTTCTTCGTCAATACAAACATAGATGTCCCTATCGCATTCACGCGGTTGAAAAATTGTTTGCCACTTCCGCCGCACATGGTCATAGGTAACCCATCACTATATCAAGCTACAACGTCCGACGTCACATTCCATTGGCTTGACAGATTGCAGCAGTCAATCCGTTTTCACACATAGAATTACGTTATTTTTAAACCATAATTCACCATATTATTAACCATATTCCATAAACTTAAGTATTATAATTATTTCAACCGTGTTATCAATCTTAATAACTTAATTTGCAACATAAATATCAAAATGGCTCCAACACACCGGCCCCTAATTGGCCATAATAAGTCAATTCATAACAAGATATTCATGGGAGCCACACAGTTCAAAGAGTCCATTGCAATATTATTCATGTTTCACATTTCTTTTTTTTTTCTTTTTTTTCACATATTTGTTTCAATGGTTCATGAAAAGTCCAGCCGGAAAAGGCTTTCTTCTTTCAAAAATATTACCCCTTATAAAAATCAAGGGGAATCTTAGTCGAAATAGTCCTTTCGATAGCCCATTCAATAGTCCTTTTGATGGTCCATTCAATAGTCCTTTTCAAATCATATAATTTCACATTAATACATTTAATTTAATCTTTCCATAAACATCAGCAGGTAAGTATCCAACAAATTTGTATGTATTCTTTGCTCGTTCAAAAGTGAAATATACTAGAAAAGGATTTCATTATTTTATCAAAATAAATGTTATGTTTGTTAGCAGTGTAGTGTGGTGTGTGTCAGTGTGTAAGTCAGTCAGTCGGGTCAGTGAGATGGTCATTCAGGACATGTCTTTGAGGAGACACAGCTTGGTAATAGGTCTTTCCAGGATGTTTGTCTGAGTTTTTACTTTGACACGACCTACACAGACCTTTGCGTCTGGAAAGGTTTCAATGATATGTCCCATATAGGCCAGGAGTTTCGTGGAGAGGTCTCATCTATGATCAGTACTATGTCTCCAGGTTTCAGATTTCTTTTGACTTCATTCCATTTTTGTCTCTCCTGCATTAGCGGGAGATACTCCCGTGTCCATCTTTTCCAGAAGAGGTCTGACAGGTACTGTTTCCACCTTCTTCTAGAGTAGCTGTCCTGTTTGGAAAAGAGCCCGGGTGGAAGAATGGGTTTTCCTTTCAAGAGCAGAAGGTGGTTTGGAGTTAGGGGTTCAGGATCTTTGGAGTCTCCAGATGATACTGTAATGGGACGGGCATTGAGAACTGCCTCCACTTCGCACAAGGCAGTTTGAAGACATTCGTCATTCAGGGTCTGTTCCTTTGTGATGGAGTAAAGGATTTTTTTTATGATTCGAATGAGACGTTCCCACACGCCTCCATGGTGGGAACCATAAGGCGGGTTGAAACTCCATTTGATGCCTTTTGTATTCATTGAATCCTGTATTTTATTCATGTTCAGGTGAGCAAGTGCCTCTTTTAATTCTCGCTCTGCGCCCACGAAATTTGTTCCGTTGTCTGAAACTATTTCTTTGATTTGACCACGTCTGCAGATGAATCTTCGCAAGGCTGAGATACATGAATCTGTGTCCATGGAGTAAGCCATCTCCAAGTGTACAGCCCTACTGACAAGACATGTAAACAAGGCTCCGTATCTCTTCACCCAGCTACGGCCACTCTTGACTTCTATGGGCCCGAAATAGTCCAGGCCAGTGTGAGTGAACGGGGGGAGATCTGGTGTTATGCGTATGAGCGGTAAATCAGCCATTTTCTGTTTCATAGCACTGCCATGCCATCGTCTGCAGAGTGTGCAATCGCGGGTTATTTTCCTTGCAGCCTGATTGGCTTTGGGAATCCAATATTTTGTTCTTAGCTTAGAAAGCATCTGATTTTTTCCGCAATGACCAACCAGATGGTGGATGTGGTTCAGAAGAAGTTTTGAGAAGTGGTCTACGTTAGACAGAATAGCCGGGTGTTTGAAGTCCTCCGGCATAGCCAACTTACTTAATCTACCGCCCACTCTCAGTATTCCATCACTAAGAATGGGGTCCAACTTGTATAGTCTGCTACTCCTTCTTACAGCTTGGCCTGCTCTTAAGGCATTCACTTCATCCCTGAAGGCTTTCTGTTGAACATAAGCAACAAGTGATTCCTCACTTGTTGCTTATGTTCAACATCCTTCTGTAAAATCCTGCACGGACAGGTGCTGGTCAAATAGCTGCTTGTCTTTCACATATTCTGATTTAACTGATGCACTGTGTGAGTTATATGCTTTTTTCAATTGGATCAAGTGTCTCAGGGTCCCTTTGAACTTCAAAAGCCACGCCGTAGATCTGATGAGTTTGTCCCATGATGAGAAGGATTCGATGAAGCGAGTCAGAGGGTCTTCGTGGACTGTTGTGCGAAGGCCACAACAGTTTTCTTTACCTCTGAGTCACTGTCAGAAAGTACTAGTGGTTGAGTGGAAGGTTTCGGCCAGTCAACTTCGCATTTGGCCAGAAAGTCTGGACTGTTAAGCCAAAATCTTTCTTTCAGAAAAGCATCAGCTCGCATTCCCCTAGACGCATTGTCTGCTGGGTTGAGGTCAGTCTTAATGTGACGCCACTGAGATTTCTGTGTCAGGTCACGAATCAGGGATACTCGGTTAGCCACAAAGGTCTTGAATCTCTGAGTGTCACTCAGAATGTACTTCAGGACAGAAGTACTATCAGTCCAGAAGAAGGAGTCTGAGATCTGAAGCCCCAGTTCTTTCCTGAGCATATTGTCAATACGAGCGGCCAAAACCGCTGCAGTGAGCTCCATTCTGGGGATTGTGACCACTTTTAGGGGTGCAACCCTCGCTTTTCCCATCACTAACGTAATGTGAGGTTTGCTTCCGCTGGTAAATCTTATGTAGCTGACAGTCCCATAGCCACTTTCGCTGGCATCGCAGAAGTGGTGTAATTTGGTGTCAGTGACATCAAAATCTACGGGTTTGTAGCATCTTTCGATTCTGAAGTCGGAAATCCCATGAAGATCTTTTTGCCACTCGCTCCATTTTGACGCAAGGGCAGGTGGGATTTCCCCATCCCATCCGCAGTTGATCTTACACAGCTCCTGCTGTATCAGTTTCCCTGTGAGCATCACTGGCGATAAGAATCCCAGAGGATCGTAAACAGAATTGAGCACAGACAAGATTCCCCTTCGACTAACTGACTGTTGTTTCGGGGTGATGTTAAAGAAGAATGTATCGGACTCGACATCCCACCGCATGCCAAGTGCTCTCTCCACAGGAAGCTTGTCTTTCTCAAGGTCAATGTTCTTTACTTCTTTTGCCTTTTCCTCTACGGGTAAAGATGCAAGGACAGAACGGCTGTTGCTGGTCCATTTGGTAAGTTTAAATCCTCCAGTTGCACATATTTTCTTTAAGTTCTGAACCAGACTAATGGCTTGGTTTTCATCTGGAACTATTTAACACAGTCATCCACATAGAAATGGTGATGAATAGTGTTCAGTGCTGAGCTATCGGCTTTCCCTTCATTATCCTCAGCTGTCTGCTTGAGGGCAAAATTTGCGCAGCTGGGAGATGAAACTGCACTGAATAGATGCACAGTCATTGGAAATTCCCTCAGTGCTTGAGTAGTATCGCCACCTGGCCACCACAAGAACCTCAGAAAGTCCACATCCGTTTCAGGAATCTTCACTTGGTGGAACATTCCTTCGATGTCTCCCATCACAGCTACTGGTTCCTGTCTGAACTTCAGAAGTACACCTAGCAAGGTGTTTGTAAGGTCTGGGCCTTGTAGTAGCTCTGTGTTCAAAGAGGTACCTCTGTAGGCCGAAGTACAGTCGAAGACCACCCGGATTGTTTTTTTGCGTTTGTGGTACACTCCGTGGTGGGGAATGTACCAGAGTCTCCCATCAGTCCGGTGGAGCTGTTCTTTGGGTACCATCTCTGCATGTCCTTTCAATAAGACATCGTTCATGAAACACACGTAATCCTTCTTAAATGATTCATCCTTCTCAAGTCTTTTCTTAAGGCCATATGCTCTTTGTTCAGCCATTTGCCTATTATTTGGCATACGAAGATCATCCTTACGGAAAGGAAGTCGGATTTCATAATGACCGTCTCTTTTCCTTAAAGATTCTTTCATGATTTGCAGAAATCTTTTATCTTCGAATGAATGTTCGTCTTTCTCCTCATAGCTCAATTCGGGGAAGTCTTGATTGTACTGTTGGATCAGAAGATCGCCCAAGCGAGCCACTGATATTCTGTTTGTTATTATTTGTGGTCGTCCATGTTTGTTTACATGTGAGCTAATTCCCAGTGGGCCATTAACTATCCATCCAAGGTGTGTCAGGACAGCATACGGGCTATTGTCCTGGCTGTTGATGACCTTGAGTGGTTCCATGGCTTTGGGGATGTTCATCCCAATCAACAGACTCACGTAAGCTTCAATGGAGTTCAGTTTGACCTCATTTAGGTAAGGCCATTGTTTTAGATCCTCTTCTCTTGGGATGTTCTTATCACTTACAGGAATTGTGCATTGTGTGAAGACCTCTGGGAGTTCGATGAAGTCTTTGCCATCAAGGCTGCTTACTTCCAGTCCACATAATTTGAAGGTTTTTACTGGCTTTTCATAGCACATGGTTTGAAGCAGAATTTCTGTTTTCCTCCCTCTGACAGACAGTTCTTCCATTAGTTTTTCTGTACAGAAGGTAGCGGAACTCCCAGGATCCAGGAATGCATATGTTTTTATGGCATGACTACCTTTGGTCGCCTTCACTATCACGGGTACAATTGCCAATTTGTGGTCTGTATTGCCGGCCTCTGTTTGGTCGGTTGGTGGCAGGGTAACTGTGACCGAGTTGGCTTGAACGGCTGTGCCACCACTAGTATTGTTTGTGGCTACTACAGGTGCTTTAGTGTCTATGGCGCCATCTGTTGGCCAGTTTTCGATGTGTAAGAGTGTTGGGTGTTTCTTATCACATGAGTGGCAAGTCAGGCGTTTCTTACATGTTTTGCTGAGATGTCCTTTTGTCAAACAGGCAAAACAAAATCCATGTTTCTTTAGAAATTCAATCTTCTCTTTGTGTGGGAGTTTTGACATTGCTTCACATATTTCCATTGCATGCTCTCTATTACTGTAAACACAGGGTTTGGAAAAAGCATAACTTTCATTGAAAGGAGTGACATTTCTAAATTGATTTATCTTTTCTTTTACATTGGCTTTTGCAACAGCACTAGTGGTGACTGGAGAAACTGCAGTGAGAAAGCTCTGCTTGCTGGCAGATTTTCTATAGGGCAGGTTCACTGTAGGTGCTCTCACCTTTGCTTCTCTGCGAACGTCTTGAATGTCGCCAAAGACCGGATCCTGCAATATTCTGGACTGTTTCTCAATGAATCTGACGAGATCATTGAATTTAGGCCTCTGTTGTGTTTGTTCCGTAATGTCACATACCACTGTTCTCCATCTCTCTCTGAGTTTGTATGGGAGTTTGGAGACTATTTGTTTCATATTGGATTGCAAGTCAAGTTCCGACATGTATTGAAGGTTTTGGGCAGCATTACAGCAACTTCTTAAATATAACGCATAACTGTAAAGTGCCTTTCCATCATCTGGTCTGATTACAGTCCAGTCTAAGGCCTTCTCCATATAGGCAGTCATGATTTTAAAGTCATTGCCAAAGTGTCGCTTGAGCAGGCGCTTGGCTTCAGCATATCCTTCCGCAGCGTCCATGTGAAAACAGCTTCTGACAAGTTCTTTCGGTTGTCCGACTGTATATTGTTCCAAAAAGTAAAGTCGGTCTTCGTTACTGTCAGTCTTATCTTCTATGTTGTATTTGATTGCTTGCATGAACAACTGAAATTCCAGGGGGTTACCATTGAACATGGGAACTTCCTTCTTTGGAAGTGCTGATTGGGCTACAACAAATACAAGCAGATTTGTCAAGTCTGAGTTATCTAGGGGTTCTAATGATTCTCTTCCCGGAGTAGATTGTGCTCTTCTTGGTTGAGTCGAAGTAGTTCTAGTGCCTCCACTTGATAAGTTGAGCCTAGTTGTTGCAGCAGTGGTTGTTTGCGGTACTGCCATTGATTTCTGGGCTAGGCCGTCACGCATAGCCCTCTGTAATGGTGTTTTAGGTACTGCTCCCAGATCCACAAAATCCGGCTGAGATATCCCTGCCACTCTGCTGCTTTCCACTGATTCGGAAATTGGTTCCTCCGTTCTGTGTGATTTCTCCATATATTTCTCCAGGTAAGCGTTCATACCATCCTCAGGTCTGAAAGCCATTCCTGCTGTTGCTTCAGTTGGATCAATTTCTTCTATGGCCTCTAGTTTGGCATTTGTGACAGCAAGATCCTCTCTTAGTTGAAATGCTTCCATTTTAGCTCGCAGTTTAAGCTTTTCCATTTCCGTTTCCATTTCCATTTCATGTTTCTCTCTCAATGACTTAGCTCTGGCCAGTAAACCAGCTTTATCCACAGCAATTTTAATTCGCGCAGAATAAGGTGATGATGCTTTAGAACTACTCTTAGATACCATTGACACACTATCATTCACATCATCAGGTGATTGTGGGTCTTGCTGACGTCTTAACCATATCTCGGTTTGACAAATAAAGTCATTAAACTTTGCTATCTTCGGTTCATACCAGTCAACATTTTCATTCTCTTTCACGTCATCAGATAAAAGCATTTGAACTGATTCATGAGATGTTTTAAATGTCTTCAATATTTTATGAAACTCTTCCAATTGTGCTTTCACAGCAACAGAATCTCCTCTACCAAATCTTATTTCATTATTAATCTCATTCATTTTTCGAGTGCACTGCCCAAGTTTGCCACGACGAGTTGCGCTGAGCTCTTTAATCCCATGTCTGCTCTGATGTTGCTCACCCGTGTCTGGGCCTATGGCCTCCTCTTCCTCAGACATGATCTCAGTTATTTTATTTCGTTTTATAAATAATTATTCCTTCCCATGTCGCATCAACATACAAATAAACAGCGTCTTCATTTCTTTAATTCCTTTAATTCTTGCCGTCGGTTTATTCGTTCCTATAGATATGTTGCGCGCATAATTTATTCATTTGCAAAATCGTAATTATTTTGTAGATTTATTGCAGGTTATGCTTAGTTACTGAAGTCTTAGTTTGTCATAAGCAATATTCTTAAAAGTGTCCACATTGAATTAACACGTCGGGATCTCAGCGATCGCTTAAATACTTCTTTCCTGCGATCGCGCAATTCGGATTGTCCCATCAAACATTTCAATCTCTCCTGATGTCTGATCGTATGGGTCTTGATTGCGCAATTCGGATTGTCCCATCAAACATTTCAATCTCTCCTAATGTCTGATCGTATCATGGGTCTCTGAAGACAATGGAAATCGCCGGGTACTCACGAAGAAGCAAGTTGATGCTGAATGTGTTCCAGCGTATTTCCAAGCACAGCTCCAAGATGCAATCAGCCAGTTTCCTTTGTCTGACGTTTCGGATGGGCAATTTTTTTTCCAGCAGCCACTTCTGGGAGCGGATACAACTGGACAACGTAGGGGAGGCTGTTCTGAATCTGGGGAACTTGCTATTCTCCCATCCAGGACTCCTTCAACAGCGACAAGGGGCCACGTACATCACGTCCATAAAGCAGCTCAAATGGCGAATATCCGGTTGAGGCCTGTGGGACTTCACGATAGGCAAACAGAACATACGCGAGCCAGTTGTCCCAGTCAGTGCCAGTTTCATCCACAAACTTTTTCAACATCTGTTTGAGAGTCTGGTTAAAGCGTTCAATTAATCCTTAACAAGTTATAGGCTTGCTTAAGGAGCTGGGACATAAAGTTGGTCCCCTGATCTGTGATTATGGCTCTAGGGAATCCCACTCTAGAAAAAAGCTGCATGAGACAGGTAGCTACTATTCTAGCTTTTACTACTTTCAGTGCAAATACTTCAGGATATCTTGTGGCATAGTCTGTGAGGACCAGCATAAAGCGATTCCCAGCCTTGCTACGCTCAAGAGGACCCACAACATCCATCCCCAACTGCTCAAAAGGCATTCCCACTATCGGAAGGGGCTCGAAGGGGACCTTAGGGGGACATCTACTCGCTGTCTTCTGACAATCAGGGCAAGTCTTACAGAACTCAGCAATGTCTCTGGACATCTTTGGCCAGTGAAAATAACGGCTGACTCGGGCGATGGTTTTCTGTCTGCCTAAATGGCTTGCCCAAGGGACGGAATGGCTCAACTCAAGGACTAAGCCTCTGACCTTCTGAGGAACTACCATCCTTGCCTCCAGCCCTCCCCCTTTGTACAGCACCCCATTCCTGAGTGAAGACCCATGTCCTGTTTGCTCTTCCCCATTATCACCGAGCTGCTCTTCCCCCTGAGTCTGTTGATATAATGGGCTAATGTCTGGATCTTGTTGCTGCAATAACCCCATATCCTGTGGAATCTGTATAGGCATTTCAAGCTGCTCTAGGCTAGACTCTTCCTCACTGTGAGCCACCCCAAACTGAAACATTTCCTGTCTCCTCTGCCTCTTAAGGCAGGAACACACCGGCCCAACTGTTGGACGTCTGAAGCGTATGGAGAGGCTCGGACGAGGTCGGGAACACATATGTTTGGTGTGTACAGCTGCGTCGGAAGCTTTCGGAGCCGTGCGGACGTTGTCTGATCAGACTGAGCATGCGAAGTCTGAGGAGGTGGGCTGTTGGACGTCTGAGCCATTGGATACTCCGATTGGCAGTGTGCTAGCGAATCAGTGTATCCAATGGCGGTGTGTGGGCGGGGCGGAAGTGACGATGGTTTCTCAGTATTACTCGTTCCCTACTGAGACGACGTCTTCGTAAAATAATGAGCCCGAGAGCACACAACGCGAGTGTCACCCTAGCCAGAGTCATCTTTCCAGAAATGCCAAGTATTTAGTCCACAAAGGTCTTCTCGAGTCGAACGAATACTGAACCAAGTCTGTGTGTGCATTGTTTTTATCTGCACTCCGTTCCGTCATTTCCTGTTTTGGAGTACTTGCACGAGACTAGCGCCACCCGCTGTTAAGGAGGCTTATTGCATCTCGCGCAAGCGCAGAACATACACGCTGCTGTGTTGTTGGAAGCACGTCGAAGCAGTGTGTACAACGCAACTTTTCTGCCGAACGGGTCGGACGAGAGGCAACAGAGTGGGCGGAGTGTGGTTGGATAAGGCAGTTGGACGTCTGGGCGGTGTGTGGGGGCCTTTAGACTTCCTTGTCTTTCCTGGCTGAGCTTCAATCTCACTGTCATACCATGGCAATGAGGCATTTGGCGGGTGGCATTTCTGTCTCACTTTTCTTAGCCATTGTTCTGGTCACTGCCACATTACACTCCTTTTTAGCAGGTACTAGGTCAAACAGGGTAGGAAAATCCTGCCCTAAAATCATCTGATATGGCAGACTATCTACCACCCCAACCTCAAGCAGGTAAGTTTGTCCTAAGACCTCAACATGTACACAGGCAGTTGGATATGCTCTTTCCTCCCCATGAACACAACGTAACCGAGTCATCTCAATGTAGTTCCTGATGTGTACTGGGACTAGGTCAGCAGACACTAACGACTGCATACTACCTGTGTCTACTAAGTGCACTAACCTCCTGCCCATTCAGAGCTACACTGCAACAGTGGAGAGCTACGTGTTTATTGGGGGAGCTATCTCTAGGCACAGTACAAATGTTAGCTTGGTTGTCTGGATTATTGGGGCTTTTGGGCCTAATATGACCTTCCTGTCCACACTGATAACACACTGGAGCCTTGGGGTTACTAGACTTAGCAATGCGCTGCTTGACCGGACCACCCTTATCAAACACAGACTTACCCTCGCTGCTGGTTGGCTTGGGTGCCAGAGGTTTATGATGGGGTTTGGACTCTCTGCTCCCTTTCCACTTGGCATATGTCCATGGCTGGGTCTTGCGACGAGCTGACACGAAGACATCGGCCAACGAAGCAGCCTCAGCAGCAGAGTCAGGGTTGCGCTCCCGTATCCACACCTGGAGTTCGGGAGACATGAAGCGGAGGAACTGCTCCAGAATGATTGTTTTGCCGATCTGCTCTTTGGTGTGGTTTCGTGGCTGTACCCATCATTGGTTAAGGTCTCGTAGGCGCACATACAGTTTTTTGGGGGTCTCCTCTTCACCCACCTGGGCTCCTCGGAACTGAAGCCGATACGTCTCCGGGTTGATGTCGTACTTGTCCAGTCAACCTTCAGCCGCTCATATTCCAAGGCGTCGTCTTGGTCCATACTGACGTAGGCAGCCCTAGCCTTACCCGTCAGGAGGGGTGCCAACCTGACTGCCCAGTCAGTGGTCGGCCACTGACACGCCATAGCTACGCATTCAAAAGTAATGAGGTAATGCTTCCCGCTGCAGAAGGCTGAACTGGTGTTGTACCACTGTCGGGCGGTCTCCTGCTCCATCCGTGCTTCTCGGGCATGCTGCTGTGCTAGGTGGCTGCGAATCAGGTCCCGCAGACCATCCAGGGAGGCATCTTCAGCCACAATAGGAAATTCCAGGTCGTCATCGCCGTCTCGTCTGTTGCAGCCACCGCCGCCTCTGGCTGTGCCTTTTTCTTGGGTGCCATACTGGCAACAGTTGCAGAAACGCAGGAACGAAAGAAAAAAAAATCTTGCTTAAAGAAATCAAAAAATTGGGAAAAAATACTACTGCCCTCTAATGGCCTATCCCACCACTGCCACCAGTGGGACGGAACCAAGCGGGTTGCGAAACACAAAAAAATTGTTGGTTTGACCAAGGATGTGGAGGCAGTAGTAATTTTGGACAATTCTTTATTAAGAGGGCTTGCAACAAAACAAGCAATTCCGGTCCAAAATATGAAAATACAAAATGACTAAATTACATTTAGAAAATACCAAAACTAACAAAATAATAAAGTACTACAGGCAGTTAAACGCTCTGCTGTAACCTCAGGCAGCAAGGTCTACAGCACTCCAACAACCTGTCCCGTTATGTGCCCATGTGTACATATGTGCCTCACACCAGATAACTCACATACAAGAAACAGGGGGGTAGACATATAGAAGGCGGCCAGCACCATTATGAAGACACAAGGGAACATTAGACAAACAATTACACGATGACAACAAATAACACTCTCAGACTACACATATATATCTATTGCACCTGCCCACAACAATTAGTATGCAATATACATGTCGCATAATTTACTGTATGAAGTGATTCCTAAAAAAAAGTTGGCTTGATCAGGGCCTACTCTCCCTGGGAACCCCCCATACTAAACTCTACATTGGTGCGGATCCAATCACGCACGGAACTAATAAACACTACGTTGTTTGTCGTCGGCACCCATTGCCCGCGGACGCAGGAGCCAAACGAGACGGCAGCCGGTAAATCTTTTGTTTAGTTATTAACTCTAACGTTGTGATGTATCTTTAACAAAATAAAAGGCGCAACATTGCGTTTGTGACAACTAAATGAAACATGATCAATGCAGATGTTGCGGTAGCCGCATTGCTCTGGCCAGTAGCTTTAATGCGTCTTCCGCTGGCACCAAGTCCGTGAGTCTGTGTTGTCAGTATTGTGTCGGGTCTTCACCTCCATCAGAGCACCACGTAATGCGAGTGTCATGTAGCATCAGTATAAATGTGAGACCATACTATGTCTAAAGCGTGTAAGTGCACGTGCGTGACGCAGCTGAGTCGGGCGTCTTCCTGTGCGGTCCTCTGGACCATCACATGGGGTAGGATGTTATGTGGTTGAAACCATACTGCTGTTGAAAGTCCTGGAGCTCCGTCGATGTGAACTGGGTGGCGTTATCACTGACCAGTTCTAATGGAATTCCCCATCTCACAAACATGTGCTTGAGCTTGCCAATAACCTGTCTGCTTGTAGTAGTTGTGAGAGGAGCGATTTCAATGTCTCTTGAAAAATAATAATAATAATAATCCACTAAGATGAGGTAACTCTTACCCTCCAGCTCACACAGATCAGATGTGATCCTTTGCCAGGGGCCACTGGGTAGGGGAGTCAATACCAGTGGTTCACATCTCTGTGTGGGTTTTTGCTCTGCACAGAAGTCGCATGATGTCACTTTCTTGGTGATCTGGGCCCTAATGCTGGGCCACCAGGGGCCCGTTTCACAAAGCAGGTTTAGTGAAAACCTTGAGTTAGTTAACCCTGAGATGAGGGAAACTCTGGTTTTTCGGTTTCACAAAGCCAGTTCAGCATAAATCTGAGTCAGTTACCCGGGTAACATGCTCCGTGAAACTAACCTGCTCGCTAGCAGGTTTGCTTCAACAAACCCTGAGTTTCTCCCTACATGTCTCCGCCTTGTTCCGGAATCTGAACCAACTCTGAAAAAATGTGCCGTCCTTTCATCGTCAACCTAATCGATATGGAAATAAAAGTGATTCTAGCAGCTTTGCGTCGGGAGAGGATTTTGATTACCTTTCCTTTCAATCACATTAGATATTATCTAAACAATATTCTCCGACATTTTCAACATTTCATATCGCGGACATAATCCGCAACCAGATTCATTGCGGAGGTAGTGTTTTTGCGAACGGGAGATTTATGAAATGTTTAAATACATTTCTGTGTTGAAATACCTGCTTATATTTACTGTTTAATATGTTTATTAAAATCATATGCCTTAGTCAACGTATTTGCGCAATATTCTTATGCTTAATTTTCAACTGAAGCCACTTTCTTTCTGTGCCTGGGGGGGATTATACCCAATTAAAATAATAATTTATGTGTTGCGCTACTTTGTGATTTACGGGGATCGAACCGCTGTCGCCAGCACTGTGGGCGGCGTTGCTAACCATTACACCACCGTGACGCTATACAACTCTGAAAATAAACACTTTTTACCTTTAGATCAATAGACTGTTTCATTCAGTTATACACATTAGATCGGGCAGTAAATGTCTGCCACGCCAACTATCACTACTTTGCTGCAGTTACGGTGCTCCGCTTTCTCAGGATGAGCTCGTTTTCTACATAAACACTCGGTAATATCTAATGACGCTCTCCCCGTTGCCATGGTGAATCGTAGTATCGGAGCTCCATTGATGATGGCTTTGTAGAGTCGGCAGGCACGCGCGTAACTCAGAGTTTACATACTCAGAGTTGAGTGAACTAATTCAAAACCGCTGTTCTGAAACCGAAAACTCAGAGTTTCCCATCTCAGAGTTGTTCAACTCAGAGTTCAGGGTTAGGTTCAGAGTTTGTTGAACCAGCTTTGTGAAACGGACCCCAGACTGTTAACCTGGCTCGCTCTCGACACTTGGTTAGTCCCTGGTGTCCTTCGTGCAGCTGGTTTAGAACATTGGATCTGAGGGATTATGATGCGATCATGGTAGTACTAGACCATCTGATTCAGAAAGGTGAGCTCTGGCTGTGTGAAATACTTGCAGGGGTGAGAACTCTGCCATTCTCTGTGGCCACCCTTTTCTGATGAAAGAGATCACTTTTTGAAGTTCAGCATCACTCTGTGTGGCTCTGTGGATTTCCTCCAGCTTGGGTGACTTGAATGGCTTACTAGCCACCATAGTGTTCACATATGCTCTGACCTGACTATCAGTGTCTGACTTATAGGCCATAGCTGGTTGGTAGACGGTTGGCCGTCCTGCATTGTAGTAACATAATGCTGGTGCTGCCACCAGCTTAGCTTTTGCTTTGTTAAATGCCTGCTCTTGAGGCTCACCCCAGACCCATGCAGTCTCTTTTCTGAGTAGGCTCGTGAGCGGGTGCAGCATGGTTGACAGGCTAGGAAGGAATTAGCCCACATAGTTTATCAGACCTAGCACCTGACGAAGCTGCTCCACATTTGTAGGGCTGGGCAGTTTGGTGATGGCCTCCACTTTGCTGTTATCCGGTTTCACCCCATCAGCGCCGATTAAGCGTTGATATTGTAGTCCTGAACCAATCCTTTCCTCACCTTGTTCAAGGAGGAGGTGCTTAGGTCACCTCCATGCCGCTGCGAGGTTAGCGACAGCAGAAGCGGCCTTCTTGGCATCCGAGCAGGATAACTGTAACGCTAAGAGTAAAAGTAACACTCCTAACGTCCAAGACTGACGGAGAGTCGTCCTGTGGTTGATGTGTGTGAACTCTGAGAAGCTGCCAGAGGTAAATACATGTGTTTTAATGTATTTGGTGCTGTTGTTTGATTGGAAGGTGTAAAAGATGTGCTGAATTGCTAATTGCTGCTAGCCTTTAGCTTAGCATGCTCATAGACTTTCATACTGTTAATTCCGCATTGCAGCTAGCAATTGCTCATTTGTTATACTGTGGGCTTTTCGCCGTGAATTAGCCTGTAGCACAATTACTAAGATGGATTATGTGATTCAGGACTGGCAGAGATGGACAGAGTACTCGACCCCAGTACTCCGTTACAAGTAAAAGTAGCTCAGTCGACATGGTACTCGAGTAAAAAGGTACTTAAGTATCCAAAAGTACATATTTTTAAATTTACTTTAAGTAAAAGTAAGAGTCAATTTCAAATAGCCTAAAATAAATGTTTCTAGGCTTAACATAGTTAATAAATATTTGTGTAAAAAAGTCTTTGGGGGTTCATGTCTTCCTGCACCACCAGTAAATACCAACCACTGCTATGTGCTATACAGTCACACAAGATAAGTAAAATATAATACAATACATACCTATAAATACTTTAACAATACAATACCTTTAACTAGTATGACCAGATTAACATAATGTATCTTACGGTGTTATATTGCCAAGGAAACTGCATCGAGGCTGCACGGTGGTGTAGTGGGTAGCACTCTCGCCTCACAGCAAGAGGGTCCTGGGTTCGATTCCCGGGTCGGCCCGGGTTCCTTCTGTGTGGAGTTTGCATGTTCTCCCCGTGTAAGCGTGGTTCTCTACGCTTTCTCGGCTTCCTCCCACAGTCCAAAGACATGCAGGATGGGGATAGGTTCATTGGTGACTCTAAATTGCCCGTAGGTGTGAATGTGAGTGGGAATGGTTGTTTGTCTCTACATGTCAGCCCTGCGATAGACTGGCGTCCTGTCCAGGGTGTACCCTGCCTTCGCCCAATGATAGCTGGGATCGGCTCCAGCCCCCCCGCGACCCTAAAAATACAGGATAAGCGGTAGAAAATGGATGGATGGATGGAACTGCATCGAACATAGCCCATCTACAGGCATCACAAACGCATAACTTCTGCTATGAGCCTGCCTGTTAATCAGGCATGCAAGGATGTTGTACGACAAAGTATACATCCAGCTTATTCAGCCCAAAAGCAGCGTTCCCCCAGGATTATACTAGAACAGCATTTCTCAGTAAAATGGCAAATGGATTAACTAAAGCAAAGCAAGGGGGTCGACAAAAGTTTGGTGAGTGTTCATAACAAATAACTGAAATCTTTGCTTTGAGCCCTTGAGAGCAGCAGCAGCAGCAGCAGAGAGCGCGCTGAGACAAAAACAAGATAACTTATTCTTGTTCTTAAAATAAAAGTGGGACAATGGCACCGCCGAAGAAAAATCACGCTGAAACTGACTCTAAATTGGACTTATTGACCGAAAGCCTGGAGGCAATGAAGGGAAGCCTGGAGGCAATGAAGGGAAGCCTGGAGGCAATGAAGGAAGAGCTGGTGAAGAATGAAGACAAGAGGATTGAAGCTGACGAACGGCTGATGGCGGAGCTGAAAGACATGAAGAAAAAGATGGAACCTCTCCAAAAGTTGATGGCTGAAGTCAAACAACTCCGGGATGAGGTTGCGGATAAAGACGAGTTGATAATGGAGCTGGGGAACAGAGTGGAGGAGCTGGACCAACAGGGTAAACTGAATGAGGTGATTGTGACTGGCCTCAAAATCAAGCCTCCAAACTACGCAAGGGCGGTTGCGGCTGCAACCCCTGAGCCGGATGAATCTGAGATTAAATCTGTGGAGATGCAGGTGGCCGCGTTCCTGACTGGCAAAGATATCGAGGTGAACTTCAACAACGTTGAAGTATGTCACTTCTTACCCCGAAGGAGAGAGTCTGCAACTCGAGCTGTTGTGCTGAGATTCACCAACAGAAAATTCAAGACTGCACTGCTGAGGCAGGGCAGGAAGCTAAAAGGCTCGGACGTCTACATCAACGAGAACCTCACCAAAAAGAACGCAGACATCGCCAGAAGAGCTCGTCAACTGAGGAAGGATGGCAAGATACAACACACCTGGACGGCAAACTGCAGAATCTACATCAAAACAAAGGGAGCATCAGCAGAAGAAGTCAAAGTAATCCAGATCAGGAGTAAGGATGAGATGGAGGAATACGATAACTAAAGTATGGCTCTCAAACACTCCCAAACTACAACACAGCAAAGTTCAACGTTTCTTACACGGACTGAAAGATTGATGGGAATATCTGAAAGGATTGCTGAGCAGGGAAGTGTGGAATTTACTTCAAATCAACATGTGGATTATACCTTATCGGATACCTTATCTGACCCAAATGACGGAATTGACCCGGACAACCACTTCTATTCCAACAGAACTGGGAAATGTCAGTACTACACTGAAGTTCAATACAATGATAGCACTGAGATGGATGGGAAACTGTCTCTAATCCACTTTAACAGCAGGAGTCTATACACCAACTTTGTCCACATCAAGGAATATCTAAATCACTTCAAAAACCCTTTCACCATCATTGCGGTGTCAGAAACATGGATTAATGAAGACAAAGGCACAGATTTTTTCCTGGATGGATATAATCTTGTATGTATTAACAGGAGGAACAAACGTGGAGGTGGAGTAGCCTTATTCATTGACAGTAACACCAAGTATGAGACAGTACAAAATATGTCTAAAGCTGTGGATCATTTGCTGGAATGTGTGACAATTGAAATCTGTGTAACGAGAGGTAAAAATATAGTTATAAGCTGTGTGTACAGAGCACCTGACTCGAAAATAGTAGACTTCAATGAATGTGTGGGTGAGATATTTTCTGAAACAAGCCAGAAGAGAGTTTTCATCTGTGGTGACTTTAATATCGACTTAATCAACCCAAAACAAAACACGGAAATCGATGAGTTCACTAACATGATGTATACGATGGGCTTACAACCTCTCATCACACGCCCTAGCAGGATCACTACACACAGTGCTACTCTGATTGATAATATCTTTACTAACGTTACTGACACAACAAGTGGACTCATGATAAATGATATAAGTGACCATCTACCTATCTTTGCTATATATGACTGCAAATTCACTGTGGGCCAACCTCCGAACAAAAACACATACATAAGGGTCAGAACTGAAGAAGGAATGAATGCGCTGAAAGATGAGCTACTGAGACAAAACTGGAATAATGTTTACAATGAAACAGATGTGAATGATGCATATGATTCCTTTTTGCAAATATTTAAAACACTGTACGACAGACACTGTCCTGTGAAAAGGAGTCATCCGAAACGGAAGAAGGAACAGAAACCTTGGCTTACGAAACCTTTGATAAATGCCTGCAGGAAAAAAAATACTCTGTACAGACAGTTCATTAAATCTGGGACGGCTCAGTCAGAAGTGAGATACAAACGGTATAGAAACAAGTTAAACACTATCCTAAATGAACGCAAGAAAGAATATTACAGCAATTTACTTGCAGAAAACATGGAGTACACAAAAAAATTATGGGATATTTTAAACAATGTCACTAATAATAAAAGTAAAAAACCAAACTACCCTCCCTACTTCAAGATAAACAGCACACAGGAGGATAACCCGGAGGTCATTGCAAATAGTTTCAACCATTTCTTTGTAAACATCGGGCCGGAACTAGCGAATAACATCCCTGATTCATCCTTGCCTTGGAGTCATTTTGATAAGGATGGAGACAGAAATCCTAGCTCAATGTTGCTCACATCAGTGAAGGACACAGAGATAAGACACCTGGTCAAATTATTCGTTGCCAAAACCTCTACTGACGCTGACGACTTAGACATGAGATTAATCAAGGAGGTATTAGACGGAATCATTTCACCCCTGACCTACATTTTCAATCTGTCATTTCAAACTGGGACTTTTCCTGATAAAATGAAAGTTGCCAAGGTTGTGCCACTGTTTAAGAACGGTGACACACACGAGTTTACAAATTACAGACCAATATCTATACTGCCACAATTGTCAAAAATCCTAGAGAAGCTATTCAACAATAGGCTCGATAACTTCATCAACAAACATAAACTGTTATATGACAGCCAGTATGGCTTCAGAAGGAATCATTCGACTGCTCAAGCTTTAGCAGAGTCTGTGGAAATCATCACTGACGTTATTGACCAAAAACAATATTCCATAGGAATTTTCATAGACCTGAAAAAAGCATTTGACACTGTTGACCATGATATTTTAATGGCTAAACTGGAGAGATATGGCCTTAGGGGTGTAACATTACAGTGGGTCAAGAGTTATCTACACAAGAGATCCCAATATGTTAAAATTGGAGATAACACATCAATGAACTTGGACATAGTCTGTGGGGTCCCTCAGGGTTCAGTTCTGGGTCCAAAGCTGTTTATCTTATACATAAATGATATATGTAAAGTGTCAGATACTCTGAAATTAATAGTATTCGCGGACGACACAAATATTTTCTGCTCGGGAAGTGACTTGAACCAACTGGTGGGAACAGTAAATCAGGAAATGGCCAAACTTCAAGTGTGGTTTAATACAAATAAATTATCTCTAAATCTCAGTAAAACGAAATACATGCTATACGGTAAGAGAGGCAGCAATGACAATCCCAACATTCATGTAAACGGAGTTAACATTGAGAGGGTCCGTGAAAATAAAGTTCTGGGAGTGATTATCGATGACATGTTAAGTTGGAAGCCACACATAGCACAATTAAAAAGGAAGCTGGCTAGGAGTGTGTCTATACTTTGGAAAGTACAAAAAGTCCTAAATCAAAAAGCACTTCATCTGTTATACTGCACACTAGTCTCTCCGCACCTGCAATACTGTGCAGAGGTGTGGGGACACACATATAAAGGCTCCACAAAGCCCTTGTTAATTCTCCATTCACTAGCAAGGACCACACCGTCAACCAGATACGTTTAAGGGTTTTATTGATATTTGAACGAAAGACATGTCGAAGATCTTGGTTCTGTATGTGGAGCGTTGTGGGGCTTCTGTAGGGAATCAGCCGCCGCTCCCGGGCGGCGACGGACCCCCAAAACCTCCAATTAATTTAACAGGGATTGAGCGGACCTGAGATCTTTGAGATCCGAACGGATGTAGCGGTGGTACGTTTGGGAGGACCAGCGGCCCATGATGCGAATGAAATGTTCTGGGACGCCACTACGGGAGGCTGAAGTGGCGGCTCCGATCCTGAAGGAGTGCCCGGAATAGTTGAGGGGCGCGATACCGGACGATGAGAGCACGAGGCGAAGGTGATGGTGAAACCAGAATCGTGTAGCCACTTGGCCGGATTCGGAAATAAAGAGGGGATCTGTCGTGGAAGAGCTCTGGGATTTGCGGAATTGCAAGAAGTTCGAGAGGGTTTCGAAGGGGTTTAGTGGTGATTGGACCCGGAAGAAGAAGACGGGTGTAGGCGGACCAAATTGGTTAGTTTTGGTTTGCTTTAAGTGGAACACCATGAAGTCGTCTGAAAAGTGGGACAAGTCGGAAATGCAAGCGTGACGGCTCGGGTCGAAGTAGATGGTTGAGGGGGTAAATTTGGAGCATCTGAGGAAACCGAAGAAGGCTAGCAGAAACATGGCTTCCAGGGTTCTGGCGATTTGGGGAGTGCCGTACCCAGAGCGGATTGTGTGGAGGCAGGTGCACAGCAGGTCTGCAGTAAGAGGGAGACGCTGAGGTTTCGTGGCTGGCTCTTGGCGTAGGAGACCTCTGATGAGGGAAGATATTTGGGGATGGCTGGTGGCCAGCCCCTGACTGCCGGTTATTAACTTGGAGAAGAAGCTTAAGCCGCTAAGGTAAGCTTTGATGGTGTGTGTTTTGATTGCCCTGATGGAATGGGCATAAGTGATGTAAGAAGTCAAGGTGATGAGATCGAACGACGGAAAGGTTATGTTGTATAGGTTGTGGAATTGGTGGAAGCTTTTCCAAGCCGTCCAGTAGGAAGAGAGTGTTGAGGGTGATAGGCTATTGATGATGAAGCTCTGGGATTCGCTGATCAGGAGTCTTAGCGCTGGAGTCACAAGGTGAATGTCAGCGCTGAATATGGAGGAACTGGCGTCGGGAAGATGTCGGCGTGAGGCGCCAAGCTTCTGAACTTCTGAAAAAGGAAGCGGGAAAGAGAGTCAGCAATGGCGTTGGCATGACCGGGTACATGGGCTGCACGGAGAACATATTGGTGGGTGACGGAGTGCCAGGTGAGACGTCGTGTGAATGGCATGATGGATGGGGAGTTGGAGCGACCTTTGTTAATGATGTCTACTGCCGCGAGGTTATCGGAATATATGAGAATGGATTCGCGGGACCATTCGTGTCCCCACAAGATGGCGGCGGCTATTATGGGGTAGATCTCGAAGAGCGCAGAGGAAGCGACTTGGCATTCATTTGCGAGCTCTGGGGGCCATGCTGCTGCGAACCATCTTCCGTTGTAGAAACCCCCAAAACCGACTGAAGGAGCGGCATCGGTGTACAGGTGGATGTCATGTGGGTGCCTAAGTTGGTCGTGGTAGAAGAAGGTGATACCGTTCCAGTTGGAGAGGAGGTTGAGCCACAGGCGGAGTTCAGCACGGCTTGGGCTATCCAGGGAGATGGAGGTCAAGAGTGATGGAACGGAAGAAGCGACGGATAGTAAGTGGGATATGAAGGCTCGCCCTTGGGGGATGATGCGTAGGGCGAAGTTAAGGTGGCCCAGAAGGGACAGCAGTTGGCATTTGGTGCAGCACGGGGCGTAAAGGAAATTGGAGATCAGGAGGCTGATTCGGTTGAGCTTTTCGACCGGGAGAGAGGCCTGGAACTTGTTTGTGTCGAGGGTGATGCCAAGAAACTCTAGGGATGTAGAGGGGCCCTCGGTTTTCTCTGCGGACAGTGGAACTCCAAGGTCGGCAAAGACTGAGGTCAAGATGACCAGGCCGGAGGCTGGTGGTGACGATGGGGGGGAAATGATAAGAAAATCATCCAAAAGATGGATGACAAAGGGGATCCCGTGGTTGTTGGACAGGATCCAGCAAAGGGCTTCGGACAGGGTGTCGAATAGTTTGGGGCTGCTTTTGCAGCCGAAAGTGAGCCTGACGGCGAAGTAGTAGGCACCGCGCCAACGGACGCCGAAGAAACGCCAGAAGTCGGGGTGGATGGGGAGGACTTTGAAGGCGTTGGTGATGTCGGTTTTTGAGAGCCACGACCCTTTGCCGGCAAGTTTAATGAGGGTGATGGCGTGGTTGATGGTGGCATAGTGAAGGGAGAAATCCTCACTCGGGATCAAGCTGTTGATGCTTGGGATGGTACTGCCGTGTGGTGCTGAAAGATCTATGATGATGCGTTTTTTACCGGAGTATTTCCTGGTTGCGATGCCAAGGGGGCTGATGCGAAAGTTAGGAAAAGGAGGATGGACGAATGGTCCGATCATGAAGCCTTCCTTGACTTCTATTGCCAGCAGGCGGTCGACTGATTCTGGATCGGTTATAGCTGACTGAAGGTTTTTAACCTCGAAAGGAATGGATGGTTGTGTGGAAAGTCCTGGATGGAAACCCTCTTTGAATCCTTTAATCAGGAAGTGAACGAAGGCTGGATCGGGGTGGTTATGAAGTGCTTCTGCTAAAGCTGTGATGTTAATGGGTGTAGATAAATGCTCACCTGGTTTCGGCGAGGTAGGGTTGTGCGGGCATGCTGGGCGGGCGTGGCCCCCGCGTGGCCCCCGCCTGCTGGCATCCCGGAGCCGATGACCCCAGCTGACCAGGGCTGCTGGGAATGCTGGGACTGGGATGGCCCGGGTCCCTGCCACCCCGCGCAGGGCGCTGACATCTCGGTGCCAGGAGCTGGAGCGGACAGTGGTAGTTGATGAAAAACTGGGGCAGGGGCCGCTGGCATCCCGGTGCCAGCAGCCCCTGCTGGAACTGGCTGCTGTAGTTGGAAGTAGGGAGCGGGAGTCACTGACATCCCGGTGTCAGGTGCCCCCGCTGCCGCAGACTGCTGTGTCTGGAAATAGCCGGCAGGGGGCGCTGGCATCCCGGTGCCAGGAGCCCCTGCTGGAACTGGCTGCAGCAGATGGAAGTAAGGAGCGGGAGTCCCTGACATCCCGGTGTCAGGTGCCCCGGCTGGAACTGGCTGTGATGGTTGCTGGTGATAGGTAGTTGGTTGCTGATGCTGGTGGTGGTGATGAACCTGGTGGGGGTTGGAGGGTCCTGACGTCCATCTGGGCGCCCCTCTGGAGTGTGGGGATGACGGGAGGTGGTGGTGATGGTTCTGGAGTTGTTAGTTCTGGCGGATCTCTCACTCTGTTTCCTTTGGGCTGAGTTGTTTGATGGTACTGTCCCTTTAAGGAGAGCGTCGGCGTCGCTGCTGGAAGGGGTGTGGGTGGTGACGTCACCCGGAAGCGACCTGGTGTTGGCGGAGCCGGCGGCCATGAGTGTGGAGAACAGTTTAGCTTTATTATCGGATCTGTGAAACGGAATGCCTTTGTCTTTTAATGTCTTTTGGAGTGTGGCTACTTTCCAGTCGGAGATTTTTGAAGCTGGAGGCTGGGCGGGGGATCTGGCTGGAGCATGGTGCCGTTGCGACCGGCGAGTTGTTCGGCCGGGTTTGTCGGAATGGCGGCGGGAGGCTGGAGCGGTCCTCGGCGGTGAAGGGGTCGGCGAGTTCCGGCGACGGCGACGTTCTGTCCGCGCGTTTCCCCGTCCTCTCTTGGCTGCTGGAGGAGGTGGGCTGGGAGACCTGGATGATTCGTCGGGCGAGCTATGATAGTCCTGGATATGGAGAAGAGATAAACGAGGCGGGATACAGACCATGGATGAGACGGAGCTGGGTTTCGTCGGGGACACCGGCGTCCGGGACATCGTTGGAGCCGCTGAAGTCGGGGTCTCGGGTATGGAGGTGACGCCGGCTTCTGGTGAATTGTGGTCTCGGTGGAAGAGGTCGTCGTCGGAAGGGGAAAGAGAGACGAAGTCCATCTTGAGGTGAGTTGGCTGTGAAGTGGGCCACGGGTTTGCTCGTGCAGAATTGCTCGTTTTCTTGAGGCGAAGTCGCGTGCTGTCACGAAAACGAAGGCGCAGAGTGCGGGAGCGAAGCGGAGGAGATGGTCAGGTGGTTATTTATAGGATGCGGAAATTGGTGCTGTTGGGGTGTGGTCCTGCTCCCGAAACTTCGCCAATTAGGCTACAAAAAAAGAGCCTTGAGAATCTTACACTATGCCAACTACAGGGCACACACCAACCACTTATTTATCGAATCTAAAATACTCAAACTATATGATTTAATAAACTATCGCACAGCACAAATGATGTACAAAGCTTATAACAGAACTCTCCCTCAAAACCTACAAAATCTCTTCATACACAGAGAGAGACACAATCTTAGAGGGAACATGATTTTCAGGCAAAGGAAGGTACGAACTACGTTAAAATCTTTTTCCTTATCGGTCACAGGGGTTAGACAATGGAATGTGTTAGAAGAAGAAGTCAAAAAAACATCAACACTAAGTGGCTTTAAGAAGAAGTATGTATATTCAACCGTTGACCGGTATAGATTACTGCATGAGAGTTGATAAGTGTCTGAGACACGAATCAGTAGACATGTGTTGTGACGGGATGGGAGCATAACAAATAACAAATGAACATTCTGTACCCAAACAATAAGTTGGACCGAAGAAACTGTATTGTGCGATGTCAGTTGTACGTGGTAGGGAGTATCAACAATGTGTAGATATATGAGGTATGAATACCAAGCGCAACTGTTACTCCTACAATTCACGATGGAGTTGCTGAGCTGGTCACTGAATGCTATCGACAGAGTGTTCTCAACACGGCGTGCGGGTTCTGGTGAACCTGCATGCCCGGATGGGACCTTCATGTCCGGCTACATCATGGATGGTTGGGGAAAGTGGAGAGTCATCTGCCTTGCCACTCTGGATGTGGAAGACGTCGAGGACGTGTACGTGTTCGCGTTCATGACAACTGGAATGACTTTATTTTTTATCTTTTTTTTTTTTTTTTTTTTTTTTTACTTTTTCTATTTTTAAATTTTTTACTTCTCTTTTCCCTCGGACCTTCTCTACATGTTGAGACTGTTGCTCTATTGTGATGAACAATATGGACATGTGTGCAGACACACACGTAATCTGTATGCACTGGACTTCAGCTCTCTGTACCACCTACTGCTGTAACATGTTATGTCAAATGTCACTAGGAAAAGGAAAAGTTATGTCAATGAAAGATGCAATGAAAAGAAAAGATTCGGATTCTGATTCTATCCTGTGTGTAATGGGGGCGGGACCAGATAAGCCTTGGCTTCTCCCGCTTTCCCTTTCGGCCATGTGTATTTTTTTTGTTACTATGTGAAAATGATGTGTGATGATGATTTAACTGACATGCCCGAAATAAACAAATAAATAAATAAATAAATAACGTTACGTTATGAGAGCATTTCATTTGGCCATCGTTTCAAACCACAACACACACACACACACACACACACACACACAGCACCACTTCCTACAAAATGTAGTTTTTGTGATCAACACACACTCACATGATCACATTGACCGAGACAAATAGAAAAAAAACATGGTGAAAGTCTGGTTAACTTACTTCAACGTGTTTCTTTAAGTTTGACGTGGATTTGTTGAAAGCAGAGATGTAGTTTTCCTTCGGCAAACAAAATACACATTTGAAGATATATGACTGTTTGTCTGTGTCCATGTTTTTTACTTTGTAAAACTCAAACATGGAGTCCAGATAAGGCCAAGGATTTTCTGAAAGTTCCTCCAGATCATTATCACACTCAGTCTGAGACTCAGCCATTGTTGCGGTTTTGTGTTGACAAATCAAGCGTAGCGTTAGTTCTGGCAGGCCACGACGTCAAGCTCTAAATCAGCAACAGCGCAGCTGTCAAAACCGAAGAGAACAGCTGACGGCTCAGCTGACTCCCCGTGCTCGCTTCCTATTGGGAATTTGCATTCAGAGCGCGCTATTTAAACTGCTCTAGCCTGACCTCCCTCATTGCTTCCTCTGCCGGCGTTTTCAACCCACCTCCACCCCAGCTCCTCCTGTCATCTGTTATGTACCTTACCGTTGTTCTTGTTGCTCTGCTCTGTCTGGGGTTTTCTTGCTGCTACGCTCCCTGCTTATGCCGTTCATGAGGGCTCATGAAGGGCAGGAAGGTGCTCTTCCTGCCTCAGGCTTTCCACGCAAGCGCGTGGAAGAGCAGGGAGTCCCAGAACAGTACCATACCGCCAAATGAAACTTGTGCAAATAAATAAAGATTCTTTTTGACAAAGTGGTCCTGACTGAAACACAGTCGAGAGCGTGGCTACTTTGGCGGTATCCTTATGGGGAGGGATTATGTATTTCCGCTTTTACGTAGATCCCAGTGGAGAGCCTGCACTGTGATAGGTTTCCTTCTTTGACAAACACAGCTTGTGTCCAATAGTATTTTTAAAAAAAAGAAAAAGAAAAGAGCAGACCTGAAAGTAACGAGTACTTTTCAGCCTTTCTAGAAATTAACTTGAGTAAAAGTAAAAGTATTTGTCTTGGAAATGTATTCAAGTAAGAGTAATAACCAAAAAAATGTAATACTCAAGTAAAGTACAAATCCTCTGGATATGTATTTAAGTACAGTACTTCAGTAAATTTACTCCGTTCCAGTCCACCACTGAGGACCGGACATTTGCCGTTAGAGGGAGAGAGTGAGGACCAGGAGAGCCCTGGACCGTTGGAGAGAGACTGTAGCTGCTGTACTTGAACACGGTTCACCGCCGCGTGTGACGCTGCAACTTGCCGTTGCCCTTCCCCCATTCCCCAATCTTCATCTCTGACTGTTGTGGACTTGTGAGTACACTTCCAACGTTTTCATTTATTTACATTTAATAGCCCGGTGTGAATTTTTGTGTGAGTGTGGGCTGTGGACATTTCAGTAATTCTGATTTTACCTGTTTTCTGTGTTTTCATCACGGGTCATTTGTCAACCTACCAGAGCATATTGTGAAAGAGATTTGAACACTGTTATTATTGCATATTTAAAGGTCAACAGTGAACCAGTTAACTAATTTCCGAAGACTTTGTCATAAATAAGACTGGTTGTTTCAACTAAATCCTGTGTTGTAATTGCAAAGGTGATACTTTCTATATATTAAGTGATATAACGGGTTAACGTGAACTTTATTTTCAAGGGGAAGTTTACTCCTAACCAGTTATTGGAGGCACCGCCAAGTTATTTTATATCACTAACCCAGTTATCACAGGTACAAAGCGCCACCTTAAGATGAACTCAGGCCCCGTCCCATTGTACTATCCATCCATCCATTTTCTACCTCTTATCCTGTATTTTTCAGGGTCATGGCAGGGTACACCCTAGACAGGACGCCAGTCTACCCATTGTACTACAACACCCTAATAGTTTAGCAATTAATATTTACTAGCTACATGGGACTGGGGTTACATGCACAATATCCTCATTTATCTCAGCCAGTAAAAGGTGACATTATGGCAATCTTTACAACGTTATTACAGTAGTTTCACTTTATTTAGCTTAATTTGACCTTTTAACATAAACACAACATTCTATCTGTGAATCTGAATTATGCATAATTACAAAGAATTATACAAGGTTCATTTTCTGCCCGATGATCCGAAACAGGACTTTTTTCGTGAGGTTTTTTTCAGCATACAAATAGTTGACAATAGAAAACTCACATTACAATATACCATGAAAATGTCACAGTATAGGTACTATGCCATCAAATGTCATACTGCCATAGTATCCTGTGCCATAAAAAATAATATTAAAAGTCCAACTACAGTACATGGCAAATAATGATTGAATGTCATGTTTAACTCAGATATTACATTTAACTTTTTAGTTAATAACCAACCTTTCTATGAAATTCATTTTGATTCCATGCAGCATGACCATGATGAAACCTGCCAGTTGTACAGTTGCACCTTACCTTGAATTCTAAAAAAACCCTATCAATGCTGTTACAGCCACCACTGGCTACCGTTAAGGGTATTAATTGTGGTTAGTGTGTGTTGTGTTTGATTTTGCCAGCTGTGTTTTCCCTGTCAAGCATTGGTCCTCCTGGAGCCGACACCGACGCCTACTGCCTGCATGCTGTTCGGGAATCCACCAATCGGGAGCCATCAATTAATTCCAGCAATGTTAAATAGCCTGTGTCCACAGTGAGGGGGCGGCTGTGAACCTGAGTCAGTTCAAGTCGCTGTAGGTTGCACTTAGTCAGGTCTAGAGAGAGAGAGAGAGTAGTAGTGGTCGGGTTCGTTAGTACGGCCTGGATATTGCCTGTCCTTAGTTTGCTCTCATTCATTTTGTGTTGCAAGCTGCTGGGTGCAGACTAGGGATGTCCCGATCAGGGTTTTTTGCCCCCGAGTCCGAGTCCAAGTCATTTGATTTTGAGTATCTGCCGATACCGAGTCCCGATCCGATACTTCTACAGTACATTAAAAAAATGAAGCCAGCAAAAAAACAGATCCAGGATGTCCCTGATTTTTATTTGATTCACTTATTTGATGATTTAACACTAATAAACAGAGCACTTCTGTGAGGTAGCTTGAACAATCAAGTAATCAAGTAATAAAAGAATTCTTCACATTGGAGTTTAGTGCAACAATGTCTAATATAGACCTCAAAGTGCTGTAGTGCTAACAACAGAGCAAGGGTTTCCTTTTCAACGGTGGAATTATTTGCTTGGTGTCTGTTGAACTTGCAGGTAAAGTAAGCAACAGGATGATCAATACCTTCCCTCTCTATCAATACAGCACCAGCGCCCACTGCACTGGCATCTACCTCAAACTTAAAGGGGGCGGAAAAGTCAGGGGCCGCAAGCACGGGAGTGTGACTTAAAACAATCTTTACAGTATCAAATGCTGCCTGGCATTCTGTTGTCCACACGTAGTCTAGCTTAGTGCTGAGTAAGTTGGTTAGCAGAAAGGCGATACTGGAGAAGTTTCGGCAGTAACTCCTATAGGAGCCAGCCATTCCTAGGAACTGACGCAGCGCTTTATGTGTGGTCAGAACAGGGAAATCCCTAATGGCAACAATCTTCGCCTCAACAGGGTGCACTTGTCCCTGTCCACCTTGCTGCCCGAGGTCTCCCCCAAACCTCTGACATTGTTGCTCAGTAATGATCGTTCTTGTAATAACCGAATATCCAGAAGTATAACTTCATTTTAAACCCCACATGTGTCAGTACCTGCTTGTACACGGCACTACAGATGACAATGAATTATGATTTATCATCAACTCAAATGGGAAGGATTACACTGTTCCTCTTGGGCTGCAATAAATTAATTTCATTTAAATAAACATGACATGTAACATATCATCATAACAGTAATATCAGTAATACCTTCAGGTGGAATCAAAGTCAAAACAGACCAAATCATAACTTACACAGTATTTATTGTATTAAAAATAACAAACATAGTCACATTTCTGAATTAAATATATGTAACATTATGATATTGTTTCTCATTTACATAAATATTTAGGTTTACTGTACATTTATTTCATAGTGCTATCCAGAGTTAAACAATAGACAAAGTGTACTTAGAGTTACACTAACATACTAACATTTACCACAAGTGTCGTGAAATAGCTTCAGCTAAAATCACAATGATGCATACATCAGATGTTTCAAGCCTATCTATGTTGTTGTATCGGTCCCCATTCAAATCAACTTTAAATAAACTGTATTCTTGGTGACAGACTTAATACTACAACGATTATTTCTCATTCAGTCTCTTTCTTGAGCCTCCGATAGAAGAAGCAGACGAAAACAACCAACGTCCTCTGTGCTATTCGGGACGGGGCGCTCCACGCCCTCTGGTGGGTGAGGCTGGGGCATCGGGGGCATCGGGGGCGACGGGGGGTGGAGGGGCAGGAGGAGGTCAGAACTGAACTCGCTGGGTGTTGGCCTCACTGAGGTACTGGTTGTGGTTCGGGGTCTGCCGTGGTGCTGGGTCCTCCTGGGATGACAGGTCTGCCCTGTGAAACAGAAAGACTGGGGATGAAAACCTTTGAACTGAAACGTACAACCTTGACATTGTTACTGAAGTGTTGAATCTGGCCTCCAATGATGGAATGATATGATAAAGAATGAAATAATATTCAAGAACATTCCTTGAATAAATATTATCCACATATGCAAAGTTAACTTGATATCACTACTGGTACTTCTGTAGTCGTAGTGAGGAGACGACTTACTTCACCCATCTGGTCCTGTAGTCCTGCATCCTGGTCATCTGGTCCGGTAGTCCTGCATCCTGATCATCTGGTCCTGTAGTCCTGCATCCTGGTCATCTGGTCCTGTAGTCCTGCGTCCTGGTCATCTGGTCCTGTAGTCCTCCATCCTGGTCCTGTAGTCCTGCATCCTGGTCATCTGGTCCTGGTCCCGTAGTCCTCCATCGATACCTAAGTCAAAGACACTTTAGACACACTAACTTTATGTCACTTCTGGTACTTGTAGTCGTTCTGAGGAGATGACCTACTTCCCCCTCTGAAAGGGGATCGCGGTCTCCATCTGGTCCTGTAGTCCTGCATCCTGGTCATCTGGTCCTGTAGTCCTGGTCATCTGGTCCTGGTCCCGTAGTCCTCCATCGATACCTAAGTCAAAGACACTTTAGACACACTAACTTTATGTCACTTCTGGTACTTGTAGTCGTTCTGAGTAGATGACTTACTTCCCCCTCTGAAAGGGGATCGCGGTCTCCATCTGGTCCTGTAGTCCTGCATCCTGGTCATCTGGTCCTGTAGTCCTGGTCATCTGGTCCTGGTCCCGTAGTCCTCCATCGATACCTAAGTCAAAGACACTTTAGACACACTAACTTTATGTCACTTCTGGTACTTGTAGTCGTTCTGAGTAGATGACTTACTTCCCCCTCTGAAAGGGGATCGCGGTCTCCATCTGGTCCTGTAGTCCTGCATCCTGGTCCTGTAGTCCTGCATCCTGGTCATCTGGTCCTGGTCCCGTAGTCCTCCATCGATACCTAAGTCAAAGACACTTTAGACACACTAACTTTATGTCACTTCTGGTACTTGTAGTCGTTCTGAGGAGATGACTTACTTCCCCCTCTGAAAGGGGATCGCGGTCTCCATCTGGTCCTGTAGTCCTGCATCCTGGTCAGCTGGTCCTGTAGTCCTGCATCCTGGTCATCTGGTCCTGTAGTCCTCCATCGATACCTAAGTCAAAGACACTGAGAGACTTTTCTCCATGTGAGTACTGAGGACCTTAAATCATGAACAGCCAGCGACTCCTAAGTCAAAAGAAGAGTGAGTAAAAGAATCTTGAGTCTCTGGTCAGTGAGACGTTCAGGAGACTTGTGTTAATGTGGAATTTAAATGTTGACTTACCTTTGTGTGGGATATCCATCTATAATTTAGGACAAAATAATACATAACACAATAACAATCATGCATTGTGAACTTACCTCTGGTATCAGCTTCTAGCATCATTGACTATCACTCAAAATGAAAACCAATAATAGAGCCATGTTAAAAAGCTCCGGTCGCTATGGGCGGGCCATAGGGGGCCTGGCCCGCCCCCCAAACATGCTTGTGCCCCCCCACTTGAGGTACAGATCTCTTTAAAAATTATTTTAATTTGTATTTCATGTTATCATAGTAGCTAATTTTGTGTTGAGAAATACTAATGTTGCATTCTTTATCATTCAAACATTATATAAGAAAACACACGAGGCCTTGGAGCGAATGTGTGCGTCGAGGCTAACGGTGGGATCTCTGCGCTCCTCCAGCCACGGCCACCGAGGCTGTGTCGGGGACCGACCCGGGTCCAAGCAAGAGAAGACGCACAATTAACAAGAAGCTCCGCGGGAAGGTTCAAAGTCTCTCTCTGTGTGTGTGTGTGTGTGTGTGTGTGTGTGTGTGTGTGTCTAATAGCAAGCCATCCCTCTGTTGGCTGCTTTAAAAAGCGACTAAAATGCAGTGGGTCTGTGGTACCGATGGCACTGGGAAGGCTGCCTGGGGCTTCATCAGTCCTGCCAGACATAAAGGTTTCACAGTCCTGCAGCCAACAGGCCGTCGGTCTTAATCCGAATCGCTGTCTCCAGGCCACTTGAAGCATCTTCTGAAGGCGGCGAAGCTGGGTCCGGAAGTGGTGGACCCGAGGCCGGAAGTGGATGGTCTTGGCTCTTCATGGCTGTCCTCAGAGTGCCTCCGCCTCTTCCTACTTACCTTCCCTGTGCCGCGCTCTTCCCTGCTCCTCTTCGTGGACAAGCTGCAGCATGAGGTGGATGGAATGGACTCTTCTGACCTCTGAGGAACTGAGGGTCGACAAGTCACACCAGAAGGGAGGGAAGAAGAAGGACTACGAGGACGTTCCCGGTTGGACCTGAAAATGTAAGCAACGGTGTAGTCCACAGTGTCCTGGTCCATGGTGTCTCTGAACAGCTCGTACAAGGAGGGTCTTGGCTCTTCATCGCTGTCCTCAGAGTGCCTCCGCCTCTTCCTACTTACCTTCCCTGTGCCGCGCTCTTCCCTGCTCCTCTTCGTGGACAAGCTGCAGCATGAGGTGGATGGAACGGACTCTTCTGACCTCTGAGGAACTGAGGGTCGACAAGTCACACCAGAAGGGAGGGAAGAAGAAGGACTACAAGCACGTTCCCGGTTGGACCTGAAAATGTAAGCAACGGTGTAGTCCACAGTGTCCTGGTCCATGGTGTCTCTGAACAGCTCGTACGAGATGGGGGGAATCAACTTACCATCCTCATCCTCTTCTTCTTCAGAGATGGGGGGAATCAACTTACCATCCTCATCCTCTTCTTCGTCAGAGATGGGGGGAATCAACTTACCATCCTCATCCTCTTCTTCGTCAGAGATGGGGGGAATCAACTCACCTTCCTCTTCCTCATCCTCTTCTTCGTCAGAGATGGGGGGAATCAACTCACCTGCATCCACAGCAGTAGGCTCAACCTGACCTTCACCCACAAATACAACCTCAACCTCACCTTCCTCTTCCTCGTCAGAGATGATGAAGACTGGGAGATTACCTTCGTCGTCATCGTCGATGATCCAGAGGACATCAGGGAGGCCGTCTCCTGCAGGGCGTTCCACGACGAAGCTCGCACCACCTGAGGGGGGAAAGTTCCGATTAGAAGGATTTGTCATTGAGTTCAACGAAAGCAATAATTAATCATTCATTCATTAAATGAGAAATAACGACAGGGTATCTATAAACTATAGGGCTGCTTCATGAACCTCCAACACACACGGGGCTCCGGCTTCAACAGGAATATGAACACACGTGTTTGAAAAAAAGATGGATATTTTTGACAATATTTACTATAAGTATATTCAGTGGATGACAAGTTTGACATACTGCAGATTAAAAATCAACATTTTTTGTGATCAAAAAGTAAATATGATTGAAAATATGGAGCTGTTCATTTTTAGTTACGAACAGAGAAGACAACACAACAGCAATAAAAATAAATATAAGAATAATCGTAATCATTATAGCAATACAGATAACAAGATCTATAACCACATTCATTATGTTGTTATACAAGTATTATATGTGTTAAACCAGCGTCTAGGATTCAGTCTAAATAGCTTGTATCATGAGGTGAAGAACGCTTCATAACTGTTGGACGCGGAGAGGAAGCGCTTTTACGCACGACTTCTACTTCTCGATAGAAATGTGATCAGTCGGTCAGCGGATCAATGAACCGACTGTTGATCACTCGTGAGCTCTGGGCAAAGACATTTACTCTGCACCAAACACTCCTCGGTGTTCGTGTGGACAAAAGGATCGACGGTTTGCAATAAACAGCGTGAATGTGTTTCATATGCGTCATTACGCACAGGGAGACATGGCTCCGTTCATCCACAATGACCACAGTGAGCTCCGGTTTAAAACTCAATATTCTCCCGGTTTATGAGTTGCACGTCACTGCGCGTGGAGGAGATGACGGCGTCACCCTGGAAGCTGCACGCGCGCATGCACGCGCATACAGTAACTTACAGATCGCGAAAACAAAACAGCACAACAACGAGCAAAGCGCATATTTCACTGTTCAACAATAATCTGACGTCACATGATGAAGCCAAAGCTGCAGATGTTTGGACAATAAGTCAACAATCCAAACTCAGCGTGGCCTCGCGCCCTGATTCGATTGCACCTGTACGTCCTGAAGGCCGTGACGTCAGGCCCAATAGTTCCATCGTTTCCATGGTGCACAAACCCAGCAAGCATTTTGACATCTATTTGACGTCTAATCCACGTCGGTCAGGCAGGTCGATTCGACGTCGACCAGAGGTGCTGAAATGAAAGTTTTTCTGACGTCGGATTTCGACGGCTCTTCGGCGTCATCAATTCACGTCGTTTCGACGACATATCAAAGGCTCACAGAACAGGCTACTATGTCATTATTATGTCGTATAGACGACTTTTCCACGTCTCTACGTGACGTCTATTTGACGTCTAATCAACGTCGGTCAGGCAGGTTGATTCGACGTCTACCAGAGGTGCTGAAATGAAAGTTTTTCTGACGTCGGTCCCATGACCAACGTCATTTCGACGGCTCTTCGACGTCATCAATTCACGTCGTTTCAACGTCGTTTCGACGGCATATCAGCCTTTGTCAAAAAACACATGTAATGTATTGCATTTAAAAATATGTTTACCTAAATCTAGTTTCAACTAGTGCCTACATAACTGGCATTACCATATCCATACATTCTATGACAATCACAGCTCTTGTGCTGCATACATGTGCAATTCTCAATGCTCTAATCTACAACCATTTAAATTAACTTATCAATTTCAGCAAAAAAATCCTTAAAATGCAAAGAGGTCAAAAAGTCCAATAGACAACACCAGCAAAATTCACATTTGCCAACTTAAAATATCACAGGAATGGTGAACCTGGTCAAAACGTTCATAGTAAATAAACTCACCTGTGATTAAGTTAAAAATACTTGAGTAATGTTCACCCATACTGTAAAATACAAGTAGTACATGGACTAATCTCAGGTAAAAAAAGAGACAGCATTCAGGACCATATATATATATATATATATATATATATATATATATATATACATATACACACATACACACACACACAACGAGTTATCTATATATTGAATAATTGAATAAAAAACGAACATGTATATTTGAACAAATGTTTTATTGACTTCCTTTTTATTGCAGTCCTGTGGGGTCTTGTTTCTGCATCTGTGGCCTTTGGACTCCATCTCTTCACAGCAGCTGGAGAGAGGGCATAAGAAAAAAATAAACATTTTTACAGGACGCCTATTCAGATGTTAAATGCACTTTATAGATGGCAAGAACAAATTATAGAGCGAAAACCTTCTGCGCATGCTCCGTCTCTCCGTCCCGTTTTAGGCCTGGCATATGAACTACAGCGTTTTTGGTGGATCCGTCTAAATGCAAATATTCTTGAAACAATGCCGAAGAAGACGGAGAAAAAATAACGTTTTCGCCCGTCTGGAGGGCCCTTAAAGTGTTATGGTTCTGTAACGATGCTAAACCGAGAGTTGCACAGATGTTCGGCTCGGTTACCTCACGTAGCCTGTGAGCTAACTCAGGGCTGGCTTCACACGGCAGCTAACTTGGCTGCTAGCCGCTGCTCGGTTACGGATAAAAGCAACAAAAAAACAGCTATCTGTAACAATACACGATGCAGCAACACAATCAAAACTCTAACATGCAACTGATAAACGTATAATGTCTTACCAAACACCGTTTCATTTTAAATTACAGTACTTTTAGTAACTCACCTTTCACAGGTGTCTCCTCCTCAACTGACGCTGCAAAGTTCTTCTTGTGCATGCGTAGGAAACCGCTAGGTGCGCTAACTACGCGAGGAAAAATAGTTCCTAGATGGACGCTAGAATCACAAACATTTTAGCCCACATTGCCAATATGATACTACATTATTTTGTTAAATTCACAAACATATTTCCATTATTTTGAATAGTTTTTAACATTCGTGCGTTGATATGTCGTTGAAAAAAAGTCTAAATGACGGTCATTTCAGCCCCTCAGATAGACGTCAAATCAACCTGCCTGACCGACGTTGATTAGACGTCAAATAGACGTCAAAATGTTTGCTGGGTATTTTATGATGTCGAAAAACAGTCGAATTAAAGTCACGTGACGCGACGTCGATTGGACGTCTTCATCTGGACGCAGGTCGTGCAAACGTTTTCTGGCCGTGTTTATTCAGTTAAACCTCTCTAAAGTGCGTATTTAATTATGTCATATTTGCCATGATATTATTTTATGATGTCGAAAAACAGTCGAAATAAAGTCACGTTGTGACGCGACGTCGATTGGACGTCTTCATCTGGACGCAGGTCGAGCAAACGTTTTCTGTCCGTGTTTATTCAGTTAAACCTCTCTAAAGTGCGTATTTAATTATGTCATATTTGCCATGATATTATTTTATGATGTCGAAAAACAGTCGAAATAAAGTCACGTCGTGACGCGACGTCGATTGGACATCTTCATCTAGACGATGGTCGAGAAAATGTTTACTGGGCGGCTGCACGTGAAGGTGTAATGTTTTTTTTAACGGTGAAAGCCGACTCGTGAACAATCAATTAAACAATAGCCTACTTTTAACACACACTCAACCCTTGCAAAGCCCAGCGTTCATAAATCCCCACCCTTAAACACAAAATCAAACAGTCCAAAAACAAATCAAGTCCAGAGTTCAAGCCTGAACTCCCGAAACAAAAGGAAACGTTTGCCTCACGGATTGTAGGGACGCTGCCGCGGGTATATCCACTTCTGCAGCGCAATCCCTCCACGCACGCACGTAATAAAAATGTCCTTATAATGCTTCACTCCAATGATCCCCCCCAAAAAGTAATCCACAAAAAGCATTAAGATCCAGACAAGGTCACGGTCATTTTTTCAGCAGTAAGGCCTCAGACGGGCGCAGGTTCACCGTACCGGATTTCGGTCAACCAACCAAAGAAGCAGACAGTAGTTTCCAGTAACTCCGTTAATTTACGAGCACAACTAATAGTCATAGCTAACAGTGAGCTCGCTGCTTAAACATCCGGCTTCCCGTCACGTTCAGCGTCATTACGTCCCGTCAATCACTGGCTACGGTAGCCTCATATTAACAAAGTTATCTCACAACATCTTTATAAGGAACAAATGAAATGTACTTCTTGCATCTGAACTGTAAATAAACAGTAACATGCATAACCAGTATCAGTTTCAATTTGACCGAATAAAACAACTTTTTTTCTTAACAATTCTTTTTCATAACAATACTCTCCCATTACCTCCCCTCAATTGAACACTGGACATCAGGGCAGACTACCCTCAGTCCTGGGAAGGGATTATTCTGCCCTTATGAGATATGAGAGATGAACCCCCCTCAATGTGGTCCTCTTCTTGTCTGTGGTTCCTGTAAGAACAAACACTAACACAGAACCAATAAAGAGAACTTTAAAGCCAATGTCTCTATCAGTCTCTAAATCTGAGAGGCGGTTTGACCTCGCGGCCCCTAGAGGTCAGTCTCCGGGGAGTGGTGGACTGGAGAGGAGACTGTGGGGCGGGACCTGACGATGGCTGGCCCTGTGATGGCTCCTGTGGAGTCGCCACGGATGTAGCTGGGGAGCTGTCGTCCTGCTGTGACGGGACAGGAGCAGCACAGTGCTGTTGTTCCACTGGATTGGCTGTCTCAGGGACAGCCTGAAGATGTCGCCTGTTGCGACGAGTCACCGTGTCGTTGTCCATTTCCACCACATAGGATCTCGGCTCCTTAGACTTGCTGATGACTGTGGCAGGTGTCTTCCAACCTTTGTCCCCGTCGAGCTTCACCCTGACATTTTGACCTGGGCGCAGCTCAGGGAGAGGACGAGCTGAATATCTGCGGTTGTAGAAGAACCTGTAAGCTTCCTTAGCCGCGGCGTCTTTCTGGTAGACGAGGTCCCAGTTGGCTGGCTGTGGCTGTAACGACTTCTCTAGGGCTGGTACAGTGGTGCGGATTTGTCGTCCTGTCATCAGCTGAGCGGGGCTCGCTCCAGTCGCAGCGTTTGGTGTAGAGCGATAACACATTAAAGCTAGGCAGGGATCAGGCTGTTTGAGGATGTGTTTAGCTGTTTGAGCAGCTCTCTCAGCGGCCCCGTTACTTTGTGGGTAATGGGGACTGGATGTTATGTGGTTGAAACCATACTTCTGTTTAAAGTCCTGGAGCTCAGTCGATGTGAACTGCGTGGCGTTATCACTGACCAGTTCTAATGGAATTCCCCATCTCACAAACATGTGCTTGAGCTTGCCAATAACCTGTCTGCTTGTAGTAGTTGTGAGAGGAGCGATTTCAATGTCTCTTGAAAAATAATAATAATAATAATCCACTACGATGAGGTAACTCTTACCCTCCAGCTCACACAGATCAGCTGCGATCGTTTGCCAGGGGCCACTGGGTAGGGGAGTCACTACTAGGGGTTCACGTCTCTGTGTGGGTTTTTGCTCTGCACAGAAGAAGCATGATCTCACTTTCTGGGTGATCTGGGCCCCAATGCTGGGCCACCAGACTGTTAACCTGGCTCGCTCTCAACACTTGGTTAGTCCCTGGTGTCCTTCGTGCAGCTGGTTTAGAACATTGGATCTGAGGGATTATGATGCGATCATGGTAGTACTAGACCATCTGATTCAGAAAGGTGAGCTCTGGCTGTGTGAAATACTTGCAGGGGTGAGAACTCTGCCATTCTCTGTGGCCACCCTTTTCTGATGAAAGAGATCTATGATGGCCAAGAGATTGTTTATTTTATGCTTCACATCAAGCATGTAGAGTTCAATACTATAAACTGCTTCCAACTCACCTTGTATTTCTGCTTGAGGGTCTCCCACTTCTTCTTAGCTCATCCGGCTCCACCTTCCCTTCACCCCTGTTCTTTAAGAAACATCCTATATGAAGAACAGTACATAGAAAAGTGTTACAGTTCATTGATGATTTCTTGCTGTTCAACAGAATGTTTCAGGTAGACTGTCAGGTAGAATAACTTCCGGCTTTGCTACAGTGCAGACGCTTTTCCTCTTTGCTCTCACCCCTGCCTGCGATTTTCTGCTATTTTTTGCTATCTGCTTCTCCTCAATAAGAAACAAAGAGCAACAGCTCCTGGATATTTACAAAACCAGTGGGATTATATTTTCTTTGAGATAAAACGGGCATTTTTCAATATTTTTACGACTTCCTGAACGCTACGCGAGGAGGCCTACCAAACAAGATAAGCCTGAGCCTGCTAAAGGTAATTAGCAGAAGATGCCTCCCTTCTCTACGGAAGATTACCATAAACTCCTACAGAAGATTTTACTGCTGGAAACAAAAATTAATCGGTTAGAAGTAAATGTAGAAGTGAATGGACTTTGTGGGAACAGCACCACTCTAGCACTGACTCAAAACAGTGGACAGGAGCATGCTAGAACACAGCTAACTAGCTAAAATGAAGCTATGAAGAAACGGGAGGATCCTGTACACGGTCATAAATCTCCCAGCGATAATCCTCCCTGGAACACACTTGGTGCAAAGCCAAAGAGAAGACCATCTCCCTGTGACATGGGAGAACGGATATCTGGCAGGACCCAGTGCCCCGATATCTGTGATCTGACCGGCTGGCCTGCGTTACCATCTCCATCCAGGCACAGCGCCTCCTCAACCCCACTGCCTCGTAGGACACAGCAACGAACAGCTGGGGAGAGGAGAGCTACCAAGAAACCTCCCCAGCAAACAACTGTTCAACTAAAGAACAGGTTTGCTCCACTGCTGCAGGACCATGGATCCCCCTCTGACTGCCTGGATAACCCCCCACCACCACGCAGCAGGGTAAGACCTGCTAACTTAAAGCCACAGAGAAAGCTAACGACAGGGCCTGAAAATCTGATTGTGGGTGACTTTTCTGTAAAAGATATGAAAAGCAGTAATAACATCAAAGTACTCTGCTTTCCGAAGGATACGGTGTCTGATTTGGAAAAAAGAATCCTGGAAATTGTCGCTGCACACCCAACTGTGAAAAATATCATTCTGCACATTGGATTTAATGACATTGAAAAACAACAATCAACAGAGTTGAGAGAGGACTTCAACAAACTCTTTGAAACAGTCAGCTCTGTGAATGCTGAGGTTTTCATTAGTGGCCCTCTGCCCCCGACCGGGAGAGGAGCGGAGACATTCAGTAGACTGTTTTGGCTCAACAAATGGCTCGCAACTGCATCTCTTGCTCGCCCAATGCATTTTATTGACAATTTCCGCTTTTTCTGGGACGGCAGGCATCTTTTTAAGACAAACGGACTTTGCCTGAATAAGCTGGGGGCAAAGCTTTTCATCACCAACATGTCTTACTGCCTGCGTCATCCATCTGTCACCAAGGACAAGAGACGAGAGGAACCAACAAAGAGGGAAGACGAAACACAGATTATCAGAAACGTCGAAGAGGGACTGAATGTGGATCCCTCCCCCACCTCCCCCAAATCCCAATCCAGGTCTTCGTCATTCTCTCTCCCTCCAATAAACCTTTCTCTTCCCTCCTCCCCCTTGGAATTCCAGGAGCTACCCCCACCTACCCCCCGCCCTACTCAGACCCCCTCTCCCAAGACTGCAACTAAGTCACCAAAATCCAAGACCCCCTCTTCCAAGACTTTAACTAAGTCACCAAAAACCAAGACCCCCTCCAAGGCTGCAACTAAGTCACTAAAACCCAAGAGCCCCTCTTCCAAGGCTGCAACTAAGTCACTAAAACCCAAGACTGCAACTAAGTCACTAAAATCCAGGACCCCCTCTTTCAAGACTCTTCCCTTATGGCCACCTCTTCCCTTATGGCCACCACTCCCCACCCTGACAGCAGCCCTGAATATTACTGAGACAGAAAAGGGTTCAGCAGTAGACCGCATTATCAGCTGGACCCAAGGTCGCCTACATCAAAACATGGCACCTTCTGCATTCCTGTTGTGACTACTAAGAGAGTAAACATTGGGAAACTTGAACACACAGCTAACCTAAACAATCTCATCCCTGATCTCTCAAAATCAAAGTCAACCTCAAAGCCTGTCAGTAACACCATCAGGATGGGTCTGCTAAAGGTTAGGTCTCTTAATAACAAATCATTTTTAGTCAATGATTTTATTACTACTTCTAAACTTGATTTTATGTTTTTAACTGAAACATGGCTAGAACAAAATAACAGTGCAAGCATTCTGATCGAGACAGCACCCCCCAACTATAATTTTATTGATGTTTGTAGATCTGGGAAAAGAGGTGGAGGGGTTGCTGCTATATTTAAAAATACATTTCAGGGGAAACAGATGTCACTTGGTGTTTTTCCATCATTCGAATATCTTTGTGCTGTGTTGAAATGCTCTCCCAGAGTTCTCCTGTTAATTATTTACAGGCCATTTTTTCGACGATTTTACTGAATTATTGTCTAGCATCTCCACTGATTTTGACTGCCTAGTTATAACCGGTGACTTTAATTTTCATATTGATGATTTGAATGACAAGGGTGCAAAAGAACTTTTTAATATTTTAGACACATTTGACCTTTCTCAACATGTGAAAGAGGCTACTCATTGTAAGGGACACACCCTGGACCTGATTATCACAAAAGGTCTCCATGTTTCTGATGTTTTTGTGACTGATCCTTCATTGTCTGATCACTTCTGTGTTTTCTTTAATATTTCTTTCATTCCTGACACACAAACAGAATCAAATAAGGTCAAAAAGTGGTACATCAATGAACATGCCAATGTACTATTTAAAAATGCCATATCCTCGTTACCACCTCTAAACCCATGTCATGCTGATGATCTTGTAAACATCTTTAATTCCAAAATTCTGAATGTCATAGATGTCATTGCACCTGCTACAGTTAAAACAATTTCTGGTAAGCAAAAGGCACCCTGGAGAAAAGCTGCTGTTGTGACAGCCCAGAGAAGAGAGTGCAGGAAGGCTGAACGAATCTGGCGGAGTACTAAACTTCATATTCACCATGACATCTACAAAGAGAGCCTCCGGGCCTACAATTTAGTCTTAAAAAGTGCGAGAGAAACATACTTCTCCAATATCATAAACAACAACACTAATAAGGCGAAAACCCTATTTGCAACTGTTGACAGACTGACCAACCCCCCAACACAAATACCAGCTAAACTCCATTCCACGCAGAAATGCAATGAGTTTGCATTCTTTTATACTAATAAAATTGAACGCATCAGACGCGACATCAATATCTCAAACAAAAAAGTTGGATCACCACCCTGTTCAGGCAAAAGTAACACAGCAATCATGGCAAGCTTTAATGCCATAGACTCTAAAACTCTAGTGGAAACGGTGACAAATCTAAAATCATCCACCTGCTGCCTTGATGCTTTACCTACCAACTTTTTTAAGAATGTTTTTGACTGCCTATCAATAGACGTATTGCAAATAGTTAATAACTTCATTAAATCAGGCAATTTCCCAAAGGCCTTCAAAACTGCAGTCATTAAACCTCTTCTAAAAAAGCAGAGCCTAGATGCCTCTATTATCAACAACTACAGACCAATTTCAAATCTACCCTTCATAAGTAAAATAATTGAGAAAGTTGTCCTCCAACAACTAAATCACTTCCTGGCTTCAACTGGCTGCCACAACAACTTCCAGTCAGGATTTCGACCTTTTCATAGCACCGAGACGGCCCTTATTAAAGTTGTAAATGACATCCGTCTTAACACAGACTCTGGCAAAACTTCAATATTAATGCTACTAGACCTCAGTGCTGGATTTGACACTGTCGACCACTCAATACTCTTGGACAGGTTGGAAAACTGGGTGGGGCTCTCAGGCACAGTCTTAAACTGGTTCAAGTCATATCTACAAGATAGGAACTATTTTGTTTCCATTGGCGACTTTGTATCAGAACCTACCAATGTAACGTGTGGAGTCCCCCAAGGTTCAATCTTGGGGCCGACTTTATTCAACATCTACATGCTCCCACTAGGACAAATCATGCAAAATAATAACATTGACCACCATTGCTATGCCGATGACACCCAAATCTATGTAGCACTATCACCAAATGACTATCGCCCCATAGATCTTCTGTGCCAGTGCATTGAGCAAGTCAAAGACTGGATGTGCCAAAACTTCCTACAACTAAATGAGGACAAAACTGAGATCATTGTTTTTGGTGCTAAAAAAGAAAGGTTTAAAGTAATTCAACACCTTCACTCTCTGTCCCTGAAAACCTCAAACAAAGCCAGAAATCTTGGGGTTATTATGGATTCTGATTTACATTTCGACAGTCACGTTAAATCAGTAACAAAATCAGCCTACTATCACCTAAAAAATGTAGCAAGACTTAGAGGGCTCATGTCAGCTCAAGACTTAGAAAAACTTGTACATGCCTTTATTACTAGTAGGCTAGTCTACTGTAATGGTCTCCTTGCAGGTCTTCCGAAAAAAAACTGTCAGGCAGCTACAGCTTGTTCAGAACGCTGCTGCTAGAGTTCTTACAAAGACCAAAAAATGTGAGCACATTACACCAATTCTTAAATCCTTACATTGGCTGCCTGTATGTCAGAGGATTGATTTCAAGATCCTCCTGCTCACATATAAATCACTACATGGTCTAGGACCTAAGTATATCACTGATATGCTTCCACTGCATAAGCCTTCTAGACCACTAAGATCTTCTGAGACCAATCTGTTAGTGATTCCCAGAGTAAACAACAATCACGGGAGAGCATCATTTAGTCACTACGCAACAAATGGCTGGAATAAACTTCCTGAAGATGTAAGACTTGCCCCAACTCTGACCACTTTTAAAACTAGACTGAAAACTTTTATGTACACCATAGCTTTCTGCTAAATCTTTTAATGTCTGCACTGTTTTTAATTATTGCAAATATGTTTTGTTCTCTTTTCTTTCTGTAATGCATTTTTAAATTTGCCTTTATTTTCTTTTAATTCTTCTATTTTTTTTTCTTTTTTCACTTTGCTGTATGATGTGAAGCACTTTGAGTCTGCCTTGTGTATGAAATGTGCTATACAAATAAAGTTACCTTGCCTTGCCTTGCCTAGACATCTCAGGAGAGCAGTACATCTCCCATCTATATACGCTGGTGTTCAACCTTATATCATTGAGTAGCTTAATATGCACCAGTAGTACTTAAGCCCTGCATATGAGAATTATAACATTTAATACCACATTTTCTTAAGTGAAGCCTCTCAGAGCAGCATTCCTCCTGCCGGTGAACTTCTCCTCATCGTTCCCTCCACCATTGAGGCGCTCGGTGTGTGCATCCCTCCCTTTAACAGACAACGATGCACCGTGTTATTTACCACCGTTAGTTAATAATATATCACCACGTTTCAACATAAGCACTATCTTTTTTAGTTAACGTCGGTAAAAACGGCACATTTGCTGCTTCGCTTAAGCTCACCAACTTCTATGGTAAATTAGCGTCAGTGGGCTAGCCGGCTAGCAGGACCTCCGATTCGTAACGTTAACGTACAATTCCAACAACAATAAAGTAACGTTCATTATCAATACGATTTAAAGGTCAGCTGGAAACATAAAATCATGTTACAGTATACTTACATGTGTACGCGGTTTGTTGCTGACTGTCACCAGAATCACCGCAATCGTCCGCCATTATCCAAAACTTTTCAGAAGTCAGACGAGCCGCAATGCATTTTGGGAAGTTAACTCTATCCGTGTTTTAGGTCACTTCCGTTGTGGCTTTTGTATTTGTGTTGTGGCTTTTGTATTTGTGTTACGACTTTTGTATTTGTGTTGTAGGTTTTGTATTTGTGTTGCAGCTTTTGTATTTGTGTTGTAGGTTTTGTATTTGTGTTGCGGCTTTTGTATTTGTGTTGTAGGTTTTGTATTTGTGTTGCGGCTTTTGTATTTGTGTTGCGGCTTTTGTATTTGTGTTGTAGGTTTTGTATTTGTGTTGCGGCTTTTGTATTTGTGTTGCGGCTTTTGTATTTGTGTTGTAGGTTTTGTATTTGTGTTGTAGCTTTTGTATTTGTGTTGTGGCTTTTGTATTTGGCCTGACACCTCTGGGCCACCGTACAATTGGAATAGTGATAATAAATGTGTGTGGACAGTGATAATAATTGAATGTTTTTTTGATTATTTCAATCATGTTACAAACTTGACAAAAACGAAACTAAAACCACAAATGAAATGTAAATACAGCAAACGGTAAACAGGAAGGAGGAGCTGCTGGACCTGAAGCCGGTCAGTGAACCATGTGGAGAAGTGGACGACGCGTTTTTTGTAGTCTATTATTGTAGTTTCTCCAGCGCAGACGCACGTCAATGGCCGGTGCCGATCATCAGCTGCCAATCATCAGCGGCCGCGTTATAATGAAGTAGCTTAGTGAAATTCCGGTCGGATTCTCTGAGCACCGTGGTCTACTATTCCTAAGTCCTTTTGAGTTCTCCTATCGCCTTTCCTTAACCCCGTGACGTTTTCTCCAAAGGTCAAGGAATAGGAATTAGGAATAGGAGTTAGGACCTTATTTTTTGACTATTCGACTGCACCCCGTGAGTCTGTGTTGTCAGTATTGTGTCGGGTCTTCACCTCCATCAGAGCACCACGTAATGCGAGTGTCATGTAGCATCAGTATAAATGTGAGACCATTCTATGTCTAGAGCGTGTAAGTGCACGTGCGTGACACAGCTGAGTAGGGCGTCTTCATGTGCGGTCCTCTGGACCATCACATGGGGACTGGATGTTATGCGGTTGAAACCATACTTCTGTTTAAAGTCCTGGAGCTCAGTCGATGTGAACTGCGTGGCGTTATCACTGACCAGTTCTAATGGAATTCCCCATCTCACAAACATGTGCTTGAGCTTGCCAATAACCTGTCTGCTTGTAGTAGTTGTGAGAGGAGCGATTTCAATGTCTCTTGAAAAATAATAATGATAATACTCCACTACGATGAGGTAGCTCTTACCCTCCAGCTCACACAGATCAGCTGCGATCCTTTGCCAGGGGCCACTGGGTAGGGGAGTCACTACTAGGGGTTCACGTCTCTGTGTGGGTTTTTGCTCTGCACAGAAGAAGCATGATCTCACTTTCTGGGTGATCTGGGCCCCAATGCTGGGCCACCAGACTGTTAACCTGGCTCGCTCTCGACACTTGGTTAGTCCCTGGTGTCCTTCGTGCAGCTGGTTTAGAACATTGGATCTGAGGGATTATGATGCGATCATGGTAGTACTAGACCATCTGATTCAGAAAGGTGAGCTCTGGCTGTGTGAAATACTTGCAGGGGTGAGAACTCTGCCATTCTCTGTGGCCACCCTTTTCTGATGAAAGAGATCACTTTTTGAAGTTCAGCATCACTCTGTGTGGCTCTGCGGATTCCCTCCAGCTTGGGTGACCTGAATGGCCTGTTAGCCACCATAGTGTTCACATATGCTCTGACCTGACTATCAGTGTCTGACTTATAGGCCATAGCTGCCGGCATCTGCGCTGACCACGGTTGGCCGTCCTGCATTGTAGTAACATAATGCTGGTGCTGCCACCAGCTTAGCTTTTGCTTTGTTAAATGCCTGCTCTTGAGGCTCACCCCAGACCCATGCAGTCTCTTTTCTGAGTAGGCTCGTGAGCGGGTGCAGCATGGTTGACAGGCCAGGAAGGAATTAGCCCACATAGTTTATCAGACCTAGCACCTGACGAAGTTGCTCCACATTTGTAGGGCTGGGCAGTTTGGTGATGGCCTCCACTTTGCTGTTATCCGGTTTCACCCCATCAGCGCCGATTAAGCGTTGATATTGTAGTCCTGAACCAATCCTTTCCTCACCTTGTTCAAGGAGGAGGTGCTTAGGTCACCTCCGTGCCGCTGCAAGGTTAGCGACAGCAGAAGCGGCCTTTTTGGCGTCCGAGCAGGATAACTGTAACGCTAAGAGTAAAAGTAACACTCCTAACGTCCAAGACTGACGGAGAGTCGTCCTGTGGTTGATGTGTGTGAACTCTGAGAAGCTGCCAGAGGTAAATACATGTATGTAATGTATTTGGTGCTGTTGTTTGATTGAAAGGTGTAAAAGATGTGCTGAATTGCTAATCACTGCTAGCCTTTAGCTTAGCGTGCTCATAGACTTTCAAACTGTTAATTCCACATTGCAGCTAGCAATTGCTCATTTGTTATACTGTGGGCTTTTCGCCGTGCATTAGCCTGTAGCACAATTACTAAGGATTACGTGATTCAGGACTGGCAGAGATGGACAGAGTACTCGACCCCAGTACTCCGTTACAAGTAAAAGTAGCTCAGTCGACATGGTACTCGAGTAAAAAGGTACTTAAGTATCCAAAAGTACATATTTTTAAATTTACTTTAAGTAAAAGTAAGAGTAAATTTCAAATAGCCTAAAATGAATGTTTCTAGGCTTAACATAGTTAATAAATATTTGTGTAAAAAAGTCTTTGGGGGTTCATGTCTTCCTGCACCACCAGTAAATACCAACCACTGCTATGCGCTATACAGTCACACAAGATAAGTAAAATTTAATACAATACATACCTATAAATACCTTAACAATAAAATACCTTTAACTAGTATGACCAGATTAACATAATGTATCTTACGGTGTTATATTGCCAAGGAAACTGCATCGAACATAGCACATCTACAGGCATCACAAACGCATAACTTCTGACTTCTGCTATGAGCCTGCCTGTTAATCAGGCATGCAAGGATGTTGTACGACAAAGTATACATCCAGCTTATTCAGCCCAAAAGCAGCGTTCCCCCAGGATTATACTAGAACAGCATTTCTCAGTAAAATGGCAAATGGATTAACTAAAGCAAAGCAAGGGGGTCGACAAAAGTTTGGTGAGTGTTAATAACAAATAACTTTACTTATGAGAGCATTTCATTTGGCCATCGTTTCAAACCACAACACACACACACACACACACACACACACACACACAGCGCCACTTCCTACAAAATGTAGTTTTTGTGATCAACACATTCTCACATGATCACATTGACCGAGACAAATAGAAAAAAGACATGGTGAAAGTCTGGTTAACTTACTTCAACGTGTTTCTTTAAGTTTGACGTGGATTTGTTGAAAGCAGAGATGTAGTTTTCCTTCGGCAAACAAAATACACATTTGAAGATATATGAATGTTTGTCTGTGTCCATGTTTTTTACTTTGTAAAACTCAAACATGGAGTCCAGATAAGGCCAAGGATTTTCTGAAAGTTCCTCCGGATCACTATCACACTCAGTCTGAGACTCAGCCATTGTTGCGGTTTTGTGTTGACAAACACAGTCGAGAGCGTGGCTACTTTGGCGGTATCCTTATGGGGAGGGATTACTTATTTCCGCTTTTACGTAGATCCCAGTGGAGAGCCTGCACTGTGATAGGTTTCCTTCTTTGACAAACACAGCTTGTGTCCAATAGTATTTAAAAACAAGAAACTAAAAGAAAAGAGCAGACCTGAAAGTAACGAGTACTTTTCAGCCTTTCTAGAAATTAACTCGAGTAAAAGTATTTGTCTTGGAAATGTATTCAAGTAAGAGTAATAACCAAAAAAATCTAATACTCAAGTAAAGTACAAATCCTCTCGATATGTACTTAAGTACAGTACTTAAGTCAATTTACTCCGTTCCAGTCCACCACTGAGGACCGGACATTTGCCGTTAGAGGGAGAGAGTGAGGACCAGGAGAGCCCTGGACCGTTGGAGAGAGACTGTAGCTGCTGTACTTGAACACGGTTCACCGCCGCGTGTGACGCTGCAACTTGCCGTTGCCCTTCCCCCATTCCCCAATCTTCATCTCTGACTGTTGTGGACTTGTGAGTACACTTCCAACGTTTTCATTTATTTACATTTAATAGCCCGGTGTGAATGTTTGTGTGAGTGTGTGTTAGCTGTGGACATTTCAGTAATTCTGCCTGTTTTCTGTGTTTTCATCACGGGTCATTTGTCAACCTACCAGAGCATATTGTGAAAGAGTTTTGAACACTGTTATTATTGCATATTTAAAGGTCAACAGTGAACCAGTTAACTAATTTCCGAAGACTTTGTCATAAATAAGACTGGTTGTTTCAACTAAATCCTGTGTTGTAATTGCAAAGGTGATACTTTCTATATATTAAGTGATATAACGGGTTAACGTGAACTTTATTTTCAAGGGGAAGTTTACTCCTAACCAGTTATTGGAGGCACCGCCAAGTTATTTTATATCACTAACCCAGTTATCACAGGTACAAAGCGCCACCTTAAGATGAACTCAGGCCCCGTCCCATTGTACTATCCATCCATCCATTTTCTACCTCTTATCCTGTATTTTTCAGGGTCATGGCAGGGTACACCCTAGACAGGACGCCAGTCTACCCATTGTACTACAACACCCTAATAGTTTAGCAATTAATATTTACTAGCTACATGGGACTGGGGTTACATGCACAATATCCTCATTTATCTCAGCCAGTAAAAGGTGACATTATGGCAATCTTTACAACGTTATTACAGTAGATTCACTTTATTTAGCTTAATTTGACCTTTTAACATAAACACAACATTCTATCTGTGAATCTGAATTATGCATAATTACAAAGAATTATACAAGGTTCATTTTCTGCCCGATGATCCGAAACAGGACTTTTTTCGTGAGGTTTTTTTCAGCATACAAATAGTTGACAATAGAAAACTCACATTACAATATACCATGAAAATGTCACAGTATAGGTACTATGCCATCAAATGTCATACTGCCATAGTATCCTGTGCCATAAAAAATAATATTAAAAGTCCAACTACAGTACATGGCAAATAATGATTGAATGTCATGTTTAACTCAGATATTACATTTAACTTTTTAGTTATTGTTGAAGGCCTCCCAAGGCTGCTGACCCCGGAATTCTAAGACGGCCTCCCAATTTACAATTGTAAATATTTAAATATTCTGTTTGTTTTTTTTGTACAAAACCTTACTGAAAACACATTCTTTTTATATGTTTTATTATATTAAGTTGGACCACCTTTTCAGTTGGTGAAAATATATAAGAAAATGTAAGCAAATGTTGATTTGAATTGTTCTTTCATTTATAGTTACATAGCTCTTTTTGGCTTACTATTCAGGACATGATTAAATTGGGAAATGAACATCAAGTCGGAGGACTGTTAGCTACGCTGGTGTTATGTAGAGATGTCAGAGTTGGTCTGTCTGTCAGCCTTTGTAGACATTCATGATCCCCAGATGATGAATCTTACTGACGTTTCCTTCAGCTTCACTATAAAGTCAACATTTGTGGCTTTGAGTGAAATTCCTTTTGGATGGATTGCCATGATGTTCAACCTGAGGTGAATTGGAATCATAATTGCAATGTGCCTGATCTCAATAACCAACCTTTCTATGAAATTCATTTTGATTCCATGCAGCATGTCCATGATGAAACCTGCCAGTTGTACAGTTGCACCTTACCTTGAATTCTAAAAAAACCCTATCAATGCTGTTACAGCCACCACTGGCTACCGTTAAGGGTATTAATTGTGGTTAGTGTGTGTTGTGTTTGATTTTGCCAGCTGTGTTTTCCCTGTCAAGCATTGGTCCTCCTGGAGCCGACACCGACGCCTACTGCCTGCATGCTGTTCGGGAATCCACCAATCGGGAGCCATCAATTAATTCCAGCAATGTTAAATAGCCTGTGTCCACAGTGAGGGGGCGGCTGTGAACCTGAGTCAGTTCAAGTCGCTGTAGGTTGCACTTAGTCAGGTCTAGAGAGAGAGAGAGAGTAGTAGTGGTCGGGTTCGTTAGTACGGCCTGGATATTGCCTGTCCTTAGTTTGCTCTCATTCATTTTGTGTTGCAAGCTGCTGGGTGCAGACTAGGGATTCCAAGTCCAAGTCATTTGATTTTGAGTATCTGCCGATACCGAGTCCCGATCCGATACTTCTACAGTACATTTAAAAAATGAAGCCAGCGAAAAAACAGATCCAGGATGTCCCTGATTTTTATTTGATTCACTTATTTGATGATTTAACACTAATAAACAGAGCACTTCTGTGAGGTAGCTTGAACAATCAAGTAATCAAGTAATAAAAGAATTCTTCACATTGGAGTTTAGTGCAACAATGTCTAATATAGACCTCAAAGTGCTGTAGTGCTAACAACAGAGCAAGGGTTTCCTTTTCAACGGTGGAATTATTTGCTTGGTGTCTGTTGAACTTGCGGGAAAAGTAAGCAACAGGATGATCAATACTTTCCCTCTCTATCAATACAGCACCAGCGCCCACTGCACTGGCATCTACCTCAAACTTAAAGGGGGCGGAAAAGTCAGGGGCCGCAAGCACGGGAGTGTGACTTAAAACAATCTTTACAGTATCAAATGCTGCCTGGCATTCTGTTGTCCACACGTAGTCTAGCTTAGTGCTGAGTAAGTTGGTTAGCAGAAAGGCGATACTGGAGAAGTTTCGCCAGTAACTCCTATAGGAGCCAGCCATTCCTAGGAACTGACGCAGCGCTTTATGTGTGGTCAGAACAGGGAAATCCCTAATGGCAACAATCTTCGCCTCAACAGGGTGCACTTGTCCCTGTCCACCTTGCTGCCCGAGGTCTCCCCCAAACCTCTGACATTGTTGCTCAGTAATGATCGTTCTTGTAATAACCGAATATCCAGAAGTATAACTTCATTTTAAACCCCACATGTGTCAGTACCTGCTTGTACACGGCACTACAGATGACAATGAATTATGATTTATCATCAACTCAAATGGGAAGAATTACACTGTTCCTCTTGGGCTGCAATAAACTAATTTCATTTAAATAAACATGACATGTAACATATCATAACAGTAATATCAGTAATACCTTCGGGTGGAATCAAAGTCAAAACAGACCAAATCATAACTTACACAGTATTTATTGTATTAAAAATAACAAACATAGTCACATTTCTGAATTATATATATATATAACATCATGATATTGTTTCTCATTTACATAAATATTTAGGTTTACTGTACATTTATTTCATAGTGCTATCCAGAGTTAAACAATAGACAAAGTGTACTTAGAGTTACACTAACATACTAACATTTACCACAAGTGTCGTGAAATAGCTTCAGCTAAAATCACAATGATGCATACATCAGATGTTTCAAGCCTATCTATGTTGTTGTATCGGTCCCCATTCAAATCAACTTTAAATAAACTGTATTCTTGGTGACAGACTTAATATTAGAAAGATTATTTCTCATTCAGTCTCTTTCTTGAGCCTCCGATAGAAGAAGCAGACGTAAACAACCAACGTCCTCTGTGCCATTCGGGACGGGGCGCTCCACGCCCTCTGGTGGGTGAGGCTGGGGCATCGGGGGCATCGGGGGCGACGGGGGGTGGAGGGGCAGGAGGAGGTCAGAACTGAACTCGCTGGGTGTTGGCCTCACTGAGGTACTGGTTGTGGTTCGGGGTCTGCCGTGGTGCTGGGTCCTCCTGGGATGACGGGTCTGCCCTGTGAAACAGAAAGACTGGGGATGAAAACCTTTGAACTGAAACGTACAACCTTGACATTGTTACTGAAGTGTTGAATCTGGCCTCCAATGATGGAATGATATGATAAAGAATGAAATAATATTCAAGAACATTCCTTGAATAAATATTATCCACATGTGCAAAGTTAACTTGATGTCACTACTGGTACTTCTGTAGTCGTAGTGAGGAGACGACTTACTTCACCCATCTGGTCCTGTAGTCCTGCATCCTGGTCATCTGGTCCTGTAGTCCTGCATCCTGGTCATCTGGTCCTGTAGTCCTGCGTCCTGGTCATCTGCTCCTGTAGTCCTCCATCCTGGTCATCTGGTCCTGTAGTCCTGCATCCTGGTCATCTGGTCCGGTAGTCCTGCATCCTGATCATCTGGTCCTGTAGTCCTGCATCCTGGTCATCTGGTCCTGTAGTCCTGCGTCCTGGTCATCTGGTCCTGTAGTCCTCCATCCTGGTCCTGTAGTCCTGCATCCTGGTCATCTGGTCCTGGTCCCGTAGTCCTCCATCCTGGTCCTGTAGTCCTGCATCCTGGTCATCTGGTCCTGTAAACCTCCATCGATACCTAAGTCAAAGACACTTTAGACACACTAACTTTATGTCACTTCTGGTACTTGTAGTCGTTCTGAGGAGATGACTTACTTCCCCCTCTGAAAGGGGATCGCGGTCTCCATCTGGTCCTGTAGTCCTGCATCCTGGTCATCTGGTCCTGTAGTCGTGCATCCTGGTCAGCTGGTCCTGTAGTCCTGCATCCTGGTCATCTGGTCCTGTAGTCCTCCATCGATACCTAAGTCAAAGACACTGAGAGACTTTTCTCCATGTGAGTACTGAGGACCTTAAATCATGAACAGCCAGCGACTCCTAAGTCAAAAGAAGAGTGAGTAAAAGAATCTTGAGTCTCTGGTCAGTGAGACGTTCAGGAGACTTGTGTTAATGTGGAATTTAAATGTTGACTTACCTTTGTGTGGGATATCCATCTATAATTTAGGACAAAATAATACATAACACAATAACAATCATGCATTGTGAACTTACCTCTGGTATCAGCTTCTAGCATCATTGACTATCACTCAAAATGAAAACCAATAATAGAGCCATGTTAAAAAGCTCCGGTCGCTATGGGCGGGCCATAGGGGGCCTGGCCCGCCCCCCAAACATGCTTGTGCCCCCCCACTTGAGGTACAGATCTCTTTAAAAAATGACTTTAATTTGTATTTCATGTTATCATAGTAGCTAATTTTGTGTTGAGAAATACTAATGTTGCATTCTTTATCATTCAAACATTATATAAGAAAACACACGAGGCCTTGGAGCGACTGTGTGCGTCGAGGCTAACGGTGGGATCTCTGCGCTCCTCCAGCCACGGCCACCGAGGCTGTGTCGGGGACCGACCCGGGTCCAAGCAAGAGAAGACGCACAATTAACAAGAAGCTCCGCGGGAAGGTTCAAAGTCTCTCTCTGTGTGTGTATGTGTGTGTGTATATGCGTGTGTGTGTGTATATGCGTGTGTGTGTGTATATGTGTGTGTATGTGTGTCTAATAGCAATGCATCCCTCTGTTGGCTGCTTTAAAAAGCGACTAAAAAGCAGTGGGTCTGTGGTACCGATGGCACTGGGAAGGCTGCCTGGGGCTTCATCAGTCCTGCCAGACATAAAGGTTTCACAGTCCTGCAGCCAACAGGCCGTCGGTCTTAATCCGAGTCGCTGTCTCCAGGCCACTTGAAGCATCTTCTGAAGGCGGCGAAGCTGGGACCGGAAGTGGTGGACCCGAGGCCGGAAGTGGATGGTCTTGGCTCTTCATGGCTGTCCTCAGAGTGCCTCCGCCTCTTCCTACTTACCTTCCCTGCGCCGCGCTCTTCCCTGCTCCTCTTCGTGGACAAGCTGCAGCATGAGGTGGAGGGAACGGACTCTTCTGACCTCTGAGGAACTGAGGGTCGACAAGTCACACCAGAAGGGAGGGAGGAAGAAGGACTACGAGGACGTTCCCGGTTGGACCTGAAAATGTAAGCAACGGTGTAGTCCACAGTGTCCTGGTCCATGGTGTCTCTGAACAGCTCGTACAAGGAGGGTCTTGGCTCTTCATCGCTGTCCTCAGAGTGCCTCCGCCTCTTCCTACTTACCTTCCCTGTGTCGCGCTCTTCCCTGCTCCTCTTCGTGGACAAGCTGCAGCATGAGGTGGATGGAACGGACTCTTCTGACCTCTGAGGAACTGAGGGTCGACAAGTCACACCAGAAGGGAGGGAGGAAGAAAGACTACAAGCACGTTCCCGGTTGGACCTGAAAATGTAAGCAACGGTGTAGTCCACAGTGTCCTGGTCCATGGTGTCTCTGAACAGCTCGTACGAGATGGGGGGAATCAACTTACCATCCTCATCCTCTTCTTCTTCAGAGATGGGGGGAATCAACTTACCATCCTCATCCTCTTCTTCGTCAGAGATGGGGGGAATCAACTCACCTTCCTCATCCTCTTCTTCGTCAGAGATGGGGGGAATCAACTCACCTGCATCCACAGCAGTAGGCTCAACCTGACCTTCACCCACAAATACAACCTCACCTTCCTCTTCCTCGTCAGAGATGATGAAGACTGGGAGATTACCTTCGTCGTCATCGTCGATGATCCAGAGGACATCAGGGAGGCCGTCTCCTGCAGGGCGTTCCACGACGAAGCTCGCACCACCTGAGGGGGGAAAGTTCCGATTAGAAGGATTTGTCATTGAGTTCAACGAAAGCAATAATTAATCATTCATTCATTAAATGAGAAATAACGACAGGGTATCTATAAACTATAGGGCTGCTTCATGAACCTCCAACACACACGGGGCTCCGGCTTCAACAGGAATATGAACACACGTGTTTGAAAAAAAGATGGGTATTTTTGACAATATTTACTATAAGTATATTCAGTGGATGACACGTTTGACATACTGCAGATTAAAAATCAACATTTTTTGTGATCAAAAAGTAAATATGATTGAAAATATGGAGCTGTTCATTTTTAGTTACGAACAGAGAAGACAACACAACAGCAATAATAATAAATATAAGAATAATCGTAATCATTATAGCAATACAGATAACAAGATCTATAACCACATTCATTATGTTGTTATACAAGTATTATATGTGTTAAACCAGCGTCTAGGATTCAGTCTAAATAGCTTGTATCATGAGGTGAAGAACGCTTCATAACTGTTGGACGCGGAGAGGAAGCGCTTTTACGCACGACTTCTACTTCTCGATAGAAATGTGATCAGTCGGTCAGCGGATCAATGAACCGACTGTTGATCACTCGTGAGCTCTGGGCAAAGACATTTACTCTGCACCAAACACTCCTCGGTGTTCGTGTGGACAAAAGGATCGACGGTTTGCAATAAACAGCGTGAATTCGTTTCATATGCGTCATTACGCACAGGGAGACATGGCTCCGTTCATCCACAATGACCACAGTGAGCTCTCCGGTTTAAAACTCAATATTCTCCCGGTTTATGAGTTGCACGTCACTGCGCGTGGAGGAGATGACGGCGTCACCCTGGAAGCTGCACGCGCGCATGCACGCGCATACAGTAACTTACAGATCGCGAAAACAAAACAGCACAACAACGAGCAAAGCGCATATTTCACTGTTCAACAATAATCTGACGTCACATGATGAAGCCAAAGCTGCAGATGTTTGGACAATAAGTCAACAATCCAAACTCAGCGTGGCCTCGCGCCCTGATTCGATTGCACCTGTACGTCCTGAAGGCCGTGACGTCAGGCCCAATAGTTCCATCGTTTCCATGGTGCACAAATAATGCATTTTATTAAATTCGGCTCCAGCGCCATCTTTTTCAGAAACCAAAACAACCGTTTTCAAACCACCACACTATCTATCAACACCTCCACAGTCCCGACATAAGACATTCCGCGCGTCAAATAATCATGTTATACAGAGAAAACGTCGGGTGAAAGTCTGTTGTCACCAAATCTGAGTTTTTTCAACAAGCCAAAAAGAAAGAAGAAGAAGCTTTGATCGCCTTAAAATTCAAAAAGTAACACTCATTTACTGTGAATGTTTTAAAAGGACCAATCAACAAGAACATGTCTAAAACAAGATAATAAAAACGAAATAAATGTTAAAAGTGGACTTACCTCCAGGGTTGTCATCCATCGCACGGCCCAGGGGGTCCTCCGGCAGTCGGGCCATTTCCAGCCTCGCTTTCCAACAGTCAGTTGATTGGTCGGGAGCTCGTTTCCAACAAAATCAGTAATCGGTAGATGATTTCCAGCTGCTTTAAACTTTTCACAGTTTGGTCTCAAAAGAGCGTGTAACTATGTCCAAGTCCAAGTGCAACAAGAACTCAAAACGGTGTGCACCCCTTTTATACTCGGCCTCGGTAGGGTTCTGTTGCCATGGCATTGACTGACGTCCGTGCGTATGATTGACCAGTCAGAGTCCTGCGTGCGTGATACGGTTCCGCTAACGTTGTAACAATTCACGCCCATATTTAATTAGACGGTCATTGCCACAACGCACAATTAAGGTCTCGGGACGATCTATAGCTCAATGTTGGGAAAATTATACCCGCAGTTCCAACTAATGAAAACAAACGGAAGGCCCCGCCTCCATATCAATGACAGTAATCGAAAGAAATATTGGACTTACAAATAATGAAACAACCATGTGCATTAAATCCCTTTTTTTTTTTTTATGGCGAAAGCCGACTCGTGAACAATCAATTAAACAATACTTTTAATACACACTCAACCATTGCAAAGCCCAGCGTTCATAAATCCCAACCCTTAAACACAAAATCAAACAGTCCAAAAACAAATCAAGTCCCGAGTTCAAGCCTGAACTCCCGAAACAAAAAGAAATGTTTGCCTCACGAATTGTAGAGACGCCGCCGTGGGTATCCACTTGCGCAGCGCAATCCCTCCACCCAAACACGTAAGAAAAATGTCCTCATAATGCTTCACTCCAATGATCCCCCCCAAAAAGTAATCCACAAAAAGCATTAAGATCCAGACAAGGTCACGGTCATTTTTTCAGCAGTAAGGCCTCAGACGGGCGCAGGTTCACCGTACCGGATTTCGGTCAACCAACCAAAGAAGCAGACAGTAGTTTCCAGTAACTCCGTTAATTTACGAGCACAACTAATAGTCATAGCTAACAGTGAGCTCGCTGCTTAAACATCCGGCTTCCCGTCACGTTCAGCGTCATTACGTCCCGTCAATCACTGGCTACGGTAGCCTCATATTAACGAAGTTATCTCACAACATCTTTATAAGGAACAAATGAAATGTACTTCTTGCATCTGAACTGTAAATAAACAGTAACATGCATAACCAGTATCAGTTTCAATTTGACCGCATAAAACAACTTTTTTTCTTAACAATTCTTTTTCATAACAATACTCTCCCATTACCTCCCCTCAATTGAACACTGGACATCAGGGCAGACTACCCTCAGTCCTGGGAAGGGATTATTCTGCCCTTATGAGATATGAGAGATGAACCCCCCTCAATGTGGTCCTCTTCTCGTCTGTGGTTCCTGTAAGAACAAACACTAACACAGATCCAATAAAGAGAACTTTAAAGCCAATGTCTCTATCAGTCTCTAAATCTGAGGGGCGGTTTGACCTCGCGGCCCCTAGAGGTCAGTCTCCGGGGAGTGGTGGACTGGAGAGGAGACTGTGGGGCGGGACCTGACGATGGCTGGCCCTGTGATGGCTCCTGTGGAGTCGCCACGGATGTAGCTGGGGAGCTGTCGTCCTGCTGTGACGGGACAGGAGCAGCACAGTGCTGTTGTTCCACTGGATTGGCTGTCTCGGGGACAGCCTGAAGATGTCGCCTGTTGCGACGAGTCACCGTGTCGTTGTCCATTTCCACCACATAGGATCTCGGCTCCTTAGACTTGCTGATGACTGTGGCAGGTGTCTTCCAACCTTTGTCCCCATCGAGCTTCACCCTGACATTTTGACCTGGGCGCAGCTCAGGGAGAGGACGAGCTGAATATCTGCGGTTGTAGAAGAACCTGTAAGCTTCCTTAGCCGCGGCGTCTTTCTGGTAGACGAGGTCCCAGTTGGCTGGCTGTGGCTGTAACGACTTCTCTAGGGCTGGTACAGTGGTGCGGATTTGTCGTCCTGTCATCAGCTGAGCGGGGCTCGCTCCAGTCGCAGCGTTTGGTGTAGAGCGATAACACATTAAAGCTAGGCAGGGATCAGGCTGTTTGAGGATGTGTTCAGCTGTTTGAACAGCTCTCTCAGCGGCCCCGTTACTTTGTGGGTAATGGGGACTGGATGTTATGTGGTTGAAACCATACTGCTGTTGAAAGTCCTGGAGCTCCATCGATGTGAACTGCGTGGCGTTATCACTGACCAGTTCTAATGGAATTCCCCATCTCACAAACATGTGCTTGAGCTTGCCAATAACCTGTCTGCTTGTAGTAGTTGTGAGAGGAGCGATTTCAATGTCTCTTGAAAAATAATAATAATAATAATCCACTACGATGAGGTAACTCTTACCCTCCAGCTCACACAGATCAGCTGCGATCCTTTGCCAGGGGCCACTGGGTAGGGGAGTCACTACTAGGGGTTCACGTCTCTGTGTGGGTTTTTGCTCTGCACAGAAGTCGCATGATCTCACTTTCTGGGTGATCTGGGCCCCAATGCTGGGCCACCAGACTGTTAACCTGGCTCGCTCTTGACACCTGGTTAGTCCCTGGTGTCCTTCGTGCAGCTGGTTTAGAACATTGGATCTGAGGGGTTATGATGCGATCATGGTAGTACTAGACCATCTGATTCAGAAAGGTGAGCTCTGGCTGTGTGAAATACTTGCAGGGGTGAGAACTCTGCCATTCTCTGTGGCCACCCTTTTCTGATGAAAGAGATCTATGATGGCTAAGAGATTGTTTATTTTATGCTTCACATCAAGCATGTAGAGTTCAATACTATAAACTGCTTCCAACTCACCTTGTATTTCTGCTTGAGGGTCTCCCACTTCTTCTTAGCTCATCCGGCTCCACCTTCCCTTCACCCCTGTTCTTTAAGAAACATCCTATATGAAGAACAGTACATAGACAAGTGTTACAGTTCATTGATGATTTCTTGCTGTTCAACAGAATGTTTCAGGTAGACATCTCAGGAGAGCAGTACATCTCCCATCTATATACGCTGGTGTTCAACCTTATATCATTGACGAGTTAAATATGCAACAGTAGTACTTAAGCCCTGCATATGAGAATTATAACATTTAATACCACATTTTCTTAAGTGAAGCCTCTCAGAGCAGCATTCCTCCTGCCGGGGAACTTCTCCTCATCGTTCCCTCAACCGGATGAGGCGCTCGGTGTGTGCATCCCTCCCTTTAACGGACAACGATGCACCGTGTTATTTACCACCGTTAGTTAATAATATATCACCACGTTTCAACATAAGCACTATCTTTTTTAGTTAACGTCGGTAAAAATGGCACATTTGCTGCTTCGCTTAAGCTCACCAACTTCTATGGTAAATTAGCGTCAGTGGGCTAGCCGGCTAGCAGGACCTCCGATTCGTAACGTTAACGTACAATTCCAAAAACAATAAAGTAACGTTCATTATCAATACGATTTAAAAGTCAGCTGGAAACATAAAATCATGTTACAGTATACTTACATGTGTACGCGGTTTGTTGCTGACTGTCACCAGAATCACCGCAATCGTCCGCCATTATCCAAAACTTTTCAGAAGTCAGACGAGCCGCAATGCATTTTGGGAAGTTGACTTTATCTGTGTTTTATGTCACTTCCGTTGTGGCTTTTGTATTTGTGCTGTAGCTTTTGTATTTGTGTTGTAGGTTTTGTATTTGTGTTGTGACTTTTGTATTTGTGTTGTAGGTTTTGTATTTGTGTTGTAGGTTTTGTATTTGTGTTGCGGCTTTTGTATTTGTGTTGTAGGTTTTGTATTTGTGTTGTGACTTTTGTATTTGTGTTGCGACTTTTGTATTTGTGTTGTGACTTTTGTATTTGTGTTGTAGGTTTTGTATTTGTGTTGCGGCTTTTGTATTTGTGTTGTGACTTTTGTATTTGTGTTGTGACTTTTGTATTTGTGTTGTAGGTTTTGTATTTGTGTTGTAGGTTTTGTATTTGTGTTGTGACTTTTGTATTTGTGTTGTAGGTTTTGTATTTGTGTTGTAGGTTTTGTATTTGTGTTGTGACTTTTGTATTTGTGTTGTGACTTTTGTATTTGTGTTGTAGGTTTTGTATTTGTGTTGTAGGTTTTGTATTTGTGTTGTGGCTTTTGTATTTGTGTTGTAGGTTTTGTATTTGTGTTGTAGCTTTTGTATTTGTGTTGTGGCTTTTGTATTTGTGTTGTAGGTTTTGTATTTGTGTTGTAGGTTTTGTATTTGTGTTGTGGCTTTTGTATTTGGCCTGACACCTCTGGGCCACCGTACAATTGGAATAGTGATAATAAATGTGTGTGGACAGTGATAATAATTGAATGTTTTTTTTATTATTTCAATCATGTTACAAACTTGACAAAAACGAAACTAAAACCACAAATGAAATGTAAATACAGCAAACGGTAAACAGGAAGGAGGAGCTGCTGGACCTGAAGCCGGTCAGTGAACCATGTGGAGAAGTGGACGACGCGTTTTTTGTAGTCTATTATTGTAGTTTCTCCAGCGCAGACGCACGTCAATGGCCGGTGCCGATCATCAGCTGTCAATCATCAGTGGCCGCGTTATAATGACGTAGCTTAGTGAAATTCCGGTCGGATTCTCTGAGCACCGTGGTCAACTATTCCTAAGTCCTTTTGAGTTCTCCTATCGCCTTTCCTTAACCCCGTGACGTTTTCTCCAAAGGTCAAGGAATAGGAATTAGGAATAGGAGTTAGGACCTTATTTTTTGACTATTCGACTGCACCCCGTGAGTCTGTGTTGTCAGTATTGTGTCGGGTCTTCACCTCCATCAGAGCACCACGTAATGCGAGTGTCATGTAGCATCAGTATAAATGTGAGACCATACTATGTCTAGAGCGTGTAAGTGCACGTGCGTGATACAGCTGAGTAGGGCGTCTTCATGCGCGGTCCTCTGGACCATCACATGGGGACTGGATGTTATGTGGTTGAAACCATACTTCTGTTTAAAGTCCTGGAGCTCCATCGATGTGAACTGCGTGGCGTTATCACTGACCAGTTCTAATGGAATTCCCCATCTCACAAACATGTGCTTGAGCTTGCCAATAACCTGTCTGCTTGTAGTAGTTGTGAGAGGAGCGATTTCAATGTCTCTTGAAAAATAATAATAATAATAATCCACTACGATGAGGGAGCTCTTACCCTCCAGCTCACACAGATCAGCTGCGATCCTTTGCCAGGGGCCACTGGGTAGGGGAGTCACTACTAGGGGTTCACATCTCTGTGTGGGTTTTTGCTCTGCACAGAAGAAGCATGATCTCACTTTCTGGGTGATCTGGGCCCTAATGCTGGGCCACCGGACTGTTAACCTGGCTCGCTCTCGACACCTGGTTAGTCCCTGGTGTCCTTCGTGCAGCTGGTTTAGAACATTGGATCTGAGGGATTATGATGCGATCATGGTAGTACTAGACCATCTGATTCAGAAAGGTGAGCTCTGGCTGTGTGAAATACTTGCAGGGGTGAGAACTCTGCCATTCTCTGTGGCCACCCTTTTCTGATGAAAGAGATCACTTTTTGAAGTTCAGCATCACTCTGTGTGGCTCTGCGGATTCCCTCCAGCTTGGGTGACCTGAATGGCCTGTTACCCACCATAGTGTTCACATATGCTCTGACCTGACTATCAGTGTCTGACTTAGGCCATAGCTGCCGGCATCTGCGCTGACCACGGTTGGCCGTCCTGCATTGTAGTAACATAATGCTGGTGCTGCCACCAGCTTAGCTTTTGCTTTGTTAAATGCCTGCTCTTGAGGCTCACCCCAGACCCATGCAGTCTCTTTTCTAAGTAGGCTCGTGAGCGGGTGCAGCATGGTTGACAGGCCAGGAAGGAATTAGCCCACATAGTTTATCAGACCTAGCACCTGACGAAGTTGCTCCACATTTGTAGGGCTGGGCAGTTTGGTGATGGCCTCCACTTTGCTGTTATCCGGTTTCACCCCATCAGCGCCGATTAAGCGTTGATATTGTAGTCCTGAACCAATCCTTTCCTCACCTTGTTCAAGGAGGAGGTGCTTAGGTCACCTCCGTGCCGCTGCAAGGTTAGCGACAGCAGAAGCGGCCTTTTTGGCGTCCGAGCAGGATAACTGTAACGCTAAGAGTAAAAGTAACACTCCTAACGTCCAAGACTGACGGAGAGTCGTCCTGTGGTTGATGTGTGTGAACTCTGAGAAGCTGCCAGAGGTAAATACATGTATGTAATGTATTTGGTGCTGTTGTTTGATTGGAAGGTGTAAAAGATGTGCTGAATTGCTAATTGCTGCTAGCCTTTAGCTTAGCGTGCTCATAGACTTTCAAACTGTTAATTCCACATTGCAGCTAGCAATTGCTCATTTGTTATACTGTGGGCTTTTCGCCGTGCATTAACCTGTAGCACAATTACTAAGGATTACGTTATTCAGGACTGGCAGAGATGGACAGAGTACTCGACCCCAGTACTCCGTTACAAGTAAAAGTAGCTCAGTCGACATGGTACTCGAGTAAAAAAGGTACTTAAGTATCCAAAAGTACATATTTTTAAATTTACTTTAAGTAAAAGTAAGAGTAAATTTCAAATAGCCTAAAATGAATGTTTCTAGGCTTAACATAGTTAATAAATATTTGTGTAAAAAAGTCTTTGGGGGTTCATGTCTTCCTGCACCACCAGTAAATACCAACCACTGCTATGCGCTATACAGTCACACAAGATAAGTAAAATTTAATACAATACATACCTATAAATACCTTAACAATACAATACCTTTAACTAGTATGACCAGATTAACATAATGTATCTTATGGTGTTATATTGCCAAGGAAACTGCATCGAACATAGCCCATCTACAGGCATCACAAACGCATAACTTCTGACTTCTGCTATGAGCCTGCCTGTTAATCAGGCATGCAAGGATGTTGTACGACAAAGTATACATCCAGCTTATTCAGCCCAAAAGCAGCGTTCCCCCAGGATTATACTAGAACAGCATTTCTCAGTAAAATGGCAAATGGATTAACTAAAGCAAAGCAAGGGGGTCGACAAAAGTTTGGTGAGTGTTAATAACAAATAACTTTACTTATGAGAGCATTTCATTTGGCCATCGTTTCAAACCACAACACACACACACACACAGCGCCACTTCCTACAAAATGTAGTTTTTGTGATCAACACATTCTCACATGATCACATTGACCGAGACAAATAGAAAAAAGACATGGTGAAAGTCTGGTTAACTTACTTCAACGTGTTTCTTTAAGTTTGACGTGGATTTGTTGAAAGCAGAGATGTAGTTTTCCTTCGGCAAACAAAATACACATTTGAAGATATATGACTGTTTGTCTGTGTCCATGTTTTTTACTTTGTAAAACTCAAACATGGAGTCCAGATAAGGCCAAGGATTTTCTGAAAGTTCCTCCGGATCATTATCACACTCAGTCTGAGACTCAGCCATTGTTGCGGTTTTGTGTTGACAAACACAGTCGAGAGCGTGGCTACTTTGGCGGTATCCTTATGGGGAGGGATTACTTATTTCCGCTTTTACGTAGATCCCAGTGGAGAGCCTGCACTGTGATAGGTTTCCTTCTTTGACAAACACAGCTTGTGTCCAATAGTATTTAAAAACAAGAAACTAAAAGAAAAGAGCAGACCTGAAAGTAACGAGTACTTTTCAGCCTTTCTAGAAATTAACTTGAGTAAAAGTATTTGTCTTGGAAATGTATTCAAGTAAGAGTAATAACCAAAAAAATCTAATACTCAAGTAAAGTACAAATCCTCTCGATATGTACTTAAGTACAGTACTTAAGTCAATTTACTCCGTTCCAGTCCACCACTGAGGACCGGACATTTGCCGTTAGACGGAGAGAGTGAGGACCAGGAGAGCCCTGGACCGTTGGAGAGAGACTGTAGCTGCTGTACTTGAACACGGTTCACCGCCGCGTGTGACGCTGCAACTTGCCGTTGCCCTTCCCCCATTCCCCAATCTTCATCTCTGACTGTTGTGGACTTTTGAGTACACTTCCAACGTTTTCATTTAATCTTATATCCCGGTGTGAATGTGTGTGTGAGTGTGGGCTGTGGACATTTCAGTAATTCTGATTTTACCTGTTTTCTGTGTTTTCATCATGGGTCATTTGTTAACCTACCAGAGCATATTGTGAAAGAGATTTGAACACTGTTATTATTGCATATTTAAAGGTCAACAGTGAACCAGTAAACTAATTTCCGAAGACTTTGTAATAAATAAGACTGGTTGTTTCAACTAAATCCTGTGTTGTAATTGCAAAGGTGATACTTTCTATATATTAAGTGATATAACGGGTTAACGTGAACTTTATTTTCAAGGGGAAGTTTACTCCTAACCAGTTATTGGAGGCACCGCCAAGTTATTTTATATCACTAACCCAGTTATCACAGGTACAAAGCGCCATCTTAAGACGAACTCAGGCCCCGTCCCATTGTACTGTCCATCCATCCATTTTCTACCTCTTATCCTGTATTTTTTAGGGTCACGGGGGGGCTGGAGCTGGAGCCGATCCCAGCTGTCATTGGGCGAAGGCAGGGTACACCCTAGACAGGACGCCAGTCTACCCATTGTACTACAACACCCTAATAGTTTAGCAATTAATATTTACTAGCTACATGGGACTGGAGTTACATGCACAATATCCTCATTTATCTCAGCCAGTAAAAGGTGACATTATGGCAATCTTTACAACGTTATTACAGTAGTTTCACTTTATTTAGCTTAATTTGACCTTTTAAAATATACACAACATTCTATCTGTGAATCTGAATTATGCATAATTACAAAGAACTATACAAGGTTCATTTTCTGCCCGATGATCCGAAACAGGACTTTTTTCATTAGGTTTTTTTCAGCATACAAATAGTTAACAATAGAAAACTCACATTACAATATACCATGAAAATGTCACAGTATAGGTACTATGCCATCAAATGTCATACTGCCATAGTATCCTGTGCCATAAAAAATAATATTAAAAGTCCAACTACAGTATATGGCAAATAATGATTGAATGTCATGTTTAACTAACTGAACAGAATGCCATAAACATGGTAGTGTATAGTAGTCTATGCTATAAATATATCATAGTATGGTGTACTATACACATTTCATAATGTAGGGTGTCATAAAAAAATCATAGGTAACCCCAATTCATGGTATATTATGTTAGAAAAAGTCAGTAGATGGCCATACAAAATGTAAAAGTATGCTACACCAATGTCACTATTGTCGGGGGGGGGGGGGGGGGGGGGGGACTTGAAATAGTACAAAATGTTTTAAAAATTGTATAAAAACTATACAATAAAAAATGCACAATATTGCATCCTTTCAAATGGCCCACGGTATTGTGTATACCATGTAAGAGTCATAATACAGCATGCCAGGAAAATGGCATATAATAATAAGTTCTTAAAAAGTCACAGTATAGTATGCCATAAATGTCATCAATGGCATAAAATCTCTTCCACTATAGCACGCCAGTGTATGAAAAAGAGTCTATCATAAAAATGTAACATTATAGTGTGCCATAAAAAGTATCATGAAAAAGTCAAAGTAAAATATATCATGAAAATGCAAAAGTATAGTATGTCATAAACATGTCATATTAAGAAAAAGTAGAACATTTCATTATAAAGTTGGAGAATAGTATACCAAAAATAATTACGTAGTAAATTAAAAACATTTTATAGTTTAGTTTGTCATGGAAGTTTATAAAGTTGATAAAAAGGGGGTCATCCCTATGTTCCCCGGGTCCTATGTTCCCCGTTTTTCCCAAAATGCACCAATTTCTTTTTCTCCATTTCATTATTTAGATTGAGATTTAGTTATTTACTGTATTTATTTTTAGTATTTAATTATATATTGTTTATTTATTATTAGTAGTAGAAAAAATAGTATTTTGTGTATTTTTTTAAAAAGGGACCTATGTTCCCCGGTCACATACAAAGCGGGGAACATAGAACCCTGGGAACATAGGACCCGGGGAACATAGGTACGCTCCCTGATAAAAAGTCCTAGTTAAGCATGTCATAAAATATGTCATTGAATAGTATGCCATGAAATGTCACAGTACAATATGTCATAAAATATAACCAATATCAGGATTTTAAAAAATCACTGCGACAAATTGAGGCAAAACACCCTCCCTATTTTTTAATATGATTTTAACATGTGCCTCCCTCGTTTTCAGCCAATCACAAATGCGCAAAATGCACAGAGAAAAAGCTGTGCTCTGGCCATGGTGAGGTACCCCTTGTGGGAATGCGATTGATGTGATTGGCTGAAAACGAGGGAGGTATCTGATTGGCTATAGAGAGTTCCTTGTTGAAAAAAATGCATTTGTGAATCCAGCCACGTCAGGAGAGTCTCAAAAATCCACAAACAAATACAGACCAGTTCACGAACAAATGCAAACAAGGTCACAAATAAAAATTCAAGTTTAACAGTTTGTATATAAATGTAACAACATACAAATACATTTTTGATGAAAATTGCAAATATTTTTTTAATTCATATATTTATGGATTTATATTACATTTATTTAAAACGAAATGTATTTGTGAGCAGAGAGTCATTTATATATAAATCACAAAATACATTTGTGAATCCTTCTCTGTGCATTCATTATTAATGAGACTGAACTGATACACTAGGGCTGAACCCTCCTACAAACTCTTTATCTCCTTGTGAGGATGTTTGGTTCACACGGACGTAATTTGGGGGGGGGGGCACGGGGGACATGTCCCCTGCACTTTTTACCGTCCAAAAACAATGTTACGCTATAGTAAACAGACACGTCAAGCACTAGGACCAAGCGGAAGACGGCCGCTCAAGCTGAAGCCTGTTTCCATTGGTTTAGACCGCCCACAAGCTCCTCGATTGGCTCTGCCGTTTCTTGTCTGATTGGCCGTCCCTGCTGTCACTCTTTCTTGCTTGCACACCGGTCTGCGGTCAGGAGTCCTACAGGAGTTTGCTACTGTGCGTTGGGAGTTTTTTCTGTCTGACGTCAGCTAGAAGGATTGTAATATCAGAGGTTTCATTTACATTAACGTTTGAATCGGTGTCCGTGTGTGCATGTGCGTGCATGCGTATGTGTGTTTGGTAATTAGACGCAGCCAGGATGTCTAAAAAAAGAAAAGTGGACATAAGAGACTTCTTTAGAAGTCAAAGTGTAAGTTACTCAAAGAAATGCGTTACATCCATCCTGCAACACCTTCCCTGGCTCCCAATAAAGCAGTATATGCACTTCAAGATCCTCCTCATCATTTACAAAGCTCTCAATAATCTGATAAATAACATGTATTATTATTGTTGTTGTTATTATGACTATTGGATTAGAATTGGGTGGTAATGTTTTTCTACATGCTTTACAACCAGTCAAACCAAAAAAGGGAACAGAAGGCCTACTCTTAGAAGTAGCAACAGAAAACTAGAAGAACTACTAGAAAACACAGTGAATTGAAAGAGTTAGAGTTTTATTAAAAATACTTGTGTCCCCCCCCACCTCTGAAATCGGGGTGAACTATTGGGGTGAACTGTTTTTAATGTTTACCCCCAAAAAGAATGTACCAGTGTTTGTGTTGAATATTAGAAAATGTGAGAACACAATATGAAAAAAGTGTAGTTCCATAGTATTTCCAGAGTAGCAGTGTATTTACATGTGGCCCCAGGGGGCTCGAGGGGCGAGTCATGCCCCACGGGGAGATTTTCCTTCCCATTAACGGCAGCTTTATGCACTAATTCTTCAAGCCACTTCAGATTTTAGAACACTTAAAAATCTGTAAATCATTTGGCAGAAACATGGTACTAAAAATCTTCCTCAAGATCTTACTTCCTATTTGGTATCTAATTGTTCTCCATCTTTATCAGTCAGAAACCTTGACACAACACATGTTGAGGATGAATCGTTTTTTTAAAAATAGGGTTTTTAATTTACAGGAATGCAGTATTCCTAATTTTCAAATCTACTTTGGTCGTTTGCAGAATGAATGTTTAGCTGATAAATCTGCTACATTTGAATAAGAATAATTTGGGATTCAAGGATTTCCAACGAAGCTGAATAAATATAGTGTTCAACTCAAGAGAAGATAGTTTAGTCAATATGATTTCTAATATTTCTTTTATCATAGTAGCATAAATTAAGATGGACATATATTATTATTATATTGCAGTACATTATTTGTCCACTCCTTGTGTCTTTGTTATTCTTTCCTCCTCGTTTCTTCTGAAGTTTTGTAAAAAAAAAAAAAAACTCCCAACTTCCATAGGTTGTTCGTGGTTCGTTGCAGTGACCCGGCTGAATGTAACACATGTGAGGGCAGAACTATAGTTATAGTCAAATCAATGTTGCCCCATAGATTTGCCTGCTTAGTCAAAGAGACTGAGGGCAAAATGACGCAAAGATCATGGTGCTTTTAAAAAGAATTGGGGCTATTGAGGAAACGTTCAGGGCTGGAGCACAAGAAGAAGAAAATCTGTTTAAATCACTGTTAAAAAATATTAATAAAAAAATAAAAAGTGTGCCTCAACCCTTTATAGACACACAAGTCATCAACAAAGACCTTTTGTGGCTATGAGTATTGTTTTGCTGTTCAGAGACAGTGTATTTGACAATTGCTGGTCTTCATGTCAGCCTGTCTGTGTTAACGGGACAGTGGTCAGGACCCAAATGCCGACAGACAGGAGTTCAGGTGGAATTAACAGGTTTTATTGAAAAGGTTCAACGGCAGGCAAGTTGAGGGTCCGGGGTGTCCTTGAAGGGGGGCAGGCTGAGGAAGGAGCAGGCAGGGGTGTTACCAGGCGGAGGCTGGTGGAGGTGAGTGGGGCCGGGGAGCAGAGCAGGCAGGCAGGCAGGCAGGTGCTGGAGCAGGAAAAAAAGAGTCAAAAAAGGTGTCTAGTTTCCTAAATTTATCCAATGCTACAGTCGAGCAGGGTACTGACGGAACAGTGGCTACGATCTGGCAGCGAGCGTGTGGCAGGGCTGAGGAGAAGTAGCCTCGGTGATCGCAGGATGGGATGCAGCTGATGGGGCTCTGCTCTGTCTCAGCACACCGGGGGTGCAGTCGAATAGTCTATTTTGCTTAGGAAGGTTCCTAACTGAAGAAGTGACCCGGAAGTAAACAAGTGGCCGCCATGATAAATGCAAAGGAAAGGAGCTCCAATGCTTCCTTTCAGAGCTCCTTTAGCATAGGATGCAACAGACCTTCCTATGCGATAGGAAAGGAGATCACGCCGACCCACAATTCTTTGCGAGAGCAACATTTAAAGTGCCGCACACCTCTGCCGTTCATGAAAACAAACGATATGTGCATTTACATATTTAACATTAACTTTCATGCAGACATATAGTAATTGGAATAGTGTTGATAAATGTGTGTGGACAGTGATAATAATCAAATGTTTTTTTCATGTTACAAACTTGACAAAAACGAAACTAAAACCACAAATGAAACGTAAATAAAGCAACCGGTCAAACAGGAGCTGCTGGACCTGAAGCCGGTCAGTGAACCAGCTGTTTATAAAACCAACATGTGGAGAAGTGGACGATGCGCTTTTTGTAGTCCATTATTGTAGTTTCTCCAGCGCAGACGCACGTCAATCGCCGGTGCCGATCATCAGCTGTCAATCATCAGCGCTGCGTTATAATGACGTAGCTTAGTGAAAGTCCGGTCGGGTTCTCTGAGCACCGTGGTCGACTATTCCTAAGTCCTTTTGAGTTCTCCTATCGCCTTTCCTTAACCCCGTGACGTTTTCCCCAGAGGTCAAGGAATAGGAGTTAGGAATAGGAGTTAGGACCTTATTTTTTGACTATTCGACTGCACCCCTGCAATCACTCACTATGCATGGACATGCACACCACACACACACACACACACACACACACACACACACACACACACACACTCAAGCAGTAGCTGTAACAGTCTGCTCATTAGGTTACTCCAGGGGCCCGTTTCACAGGCTGGTTCAACAAACTCTGAACCTAACCCTGAACTCAGAGTTGACCACTCTGAGATGGGCAACTCTGAGTTTTCGGTTTCAGAACAGCGGTTTTGAATTAGTTCAGTCAACTCTGAGTATGTAAACTCTGAGTTACGCCTGCCGACTCTACAAAGCCATCATCAATGGAGCTCCGATACTACGATTCACCATGGCAACGGGGAGAGCGTCATTAGATATTACTGAGTGTTTATGTAGAAAACGAGCTCATCCTGAGAAAGCGGAGCAACGTAACATCAGCAAAGTAGCGATAGTTGGCGTGGCAGACAATTACTGCCCGATCTAATGTGTATAACTGAATGAAACAGTCTATTGATCTAAAGGTAATAAGTCTTTATTTTCAACCTTGCAGAGCGACACTGTGGTGTAATGGTTAGCAACACCGCCCCCACCGGTGCAGGTGACAGCGGTTCAACTCCCGTGGTTCACAAAGCAGTTCATTGAATGAATTATCATGTTCATCGGGTGCAATCCCCCCATGCCCAGAAAGAAAGTGGCGTCAGTTGAATGCAGAAGAAGTATTGCGCAAATACGTTGACTAAGGCATATGATTTTAATCATATTTCACATATTAAACAGTAAATATAAGCAGGTATGTCAACACAGAAATGTACTTAAACATTTCATAAATCTCCCGTTCGCAAAAACACTAGCTCCGCAAAGAATCTGGTTGCGGATTATGTCCGCGATATGAAATGTTGAAAATGTCAATGAATATTGTTTAGATAATGGCATATTTGTATAGCATAATATTGGATATATTTGTCATTTTTTTATGACATACTATACTAGGACTTTTTGTGGTATACTATACTGATACTTTTATCACTCGTACTATAATTCTTTATAACATATTTTATGTCATGTTTTTCTATGCATTTTAAAGACATTACTAGATTATCTTTTAAGATATTTGTATGGCGTAGCATACTAGACTATGACTTTTTTTATACATACAAAACTATAACACTATAACATTAGGGTATTTTAATGGCATATGTTTCGATGATAAATAATTAAATTAAACGAATTAAATATGCTATGGGGTCATTCCGTGTCATTTCATCAAATTTTTGAAAATCTTCCCACCTGACTAACTCAGAATGTCCTGAAAAAAATCAAGTACAAAGACACACTTGTTAACAGGACAAATCCAAAATATTAGGTCTCTACTGTCAACAGTTTTCTCATGAAACATCATTGAATGAAGGGTAGTTTAGACGGTTTTTGGCATTATGCTCTGAAAAGCCATTTTTAAACAGCAATATCTGGAAATCTATCTCACCTGTGGCCTTCATATTTTCTACAGTGTATATCTGTTACTAATAGCCTCCAGACATGGAATATCAGGGGTGTAGCTCAATGTTAACCTAGTATGGTAGGTACTTAAAATGTGGCTTGTTGAAATAAAGTAGTACATTTGAAGAGTGGCTGAGCTCCCATTTTTGCAGATAAAAGACTTCTATCAGTTCTGCCTCTATCTCTGGTGTTAGCTTAAACATTCTACAAAATATGGTTTCTCTCAGATGATTAGTTTCACAGATATTAAGGCTCAAAAATGGAAGTAAACACACCTTTGCCCAACTTCATAGCCATATACAAGTATCAGGTCCGAACTTACTTTTTTTGAAAGATCAAATTCTTGTTAAAATCATATCAAAAATTCGGGAGGGTGTTTTGCCTCAGTTTGTCACAGTGATTTTTTAAAATCCTTATGTTGGTGGGGTTTTTGTGGACGGTTTTGGTACTGCATGGCCTAACAGCCAACCAGTAAACATCACAGGAGGGCAATTCAATTGTGTTTTTTACCACTTACCAAAGACTTACATGTGACTAAATGCTACTGATAAATTTAGCCTCACAAAAACATTTAAATGTAGCACAGTTGTAGTTACAGAGGCAATAAGTGCTTGAATGTGAGTATGGTGAAAGCAGCTTTTAATGTCCAAAACCAAACCATGAACAAACAGCATAATATTATGGGGTCAGTTCAGTCTCATTGATAATGAATGCACAGAGAAGGATTCACAAATGTATTTTGTGATTTATATATAAATGACTCTTCTCACAAATACATTTCGTTTTAAATAAATGTAACATAAATCCATAAATATGAATTAAAAAAATATTTGCAATTTTCATCAAAAATGTATTTGTATGTTGTTACATTTATATACAAACTGTTAAACTTGAATTTACAAGACGCTTTTCATTTGTGAACTTGTTTGCATTTGTTTGAACTGGTCTGTATTTGTTTATGGATTTTTGAGACTCTCCTGACGTGGCTGGATTCGCAAATGCGTCTTTTTCAACAAGGAACTCTCTGTAGTCAATCAGATACCTCCCTCGTTTTCAGCCAATCACATGACTGCATTCCCAAGAGGGGTACCTCACCATAGCCAGAGCACAGCTTTTTCTCAAACCACAATAACTGTTCCGTTTAATATTTAAGGCATTTTTATTCATTCTTTTTTACAAATTGGTGAAACATGAACTTGTTACAGCATTTTAAAAATCCATGACATCCGAGCTGAGACGCCTTCACTACATTTATGTAGCGAACTTCTTTTGGCGGACAGGTGCAGGCAGCTGAGACATGATGTCCAGCAGGGGGCGCTCCACTACAACCAGAGAATGGTCCTCCAGTAATCTCACACACATCAGGTGCTGTGGGGCAGAATATTAGGAGAACAAAAGGACAACAGTAAGCTTGATGGGGGAGATCAAATAAATAAAACGCTTCTCACTTGCTACCTTTGTATTTAAGCTTTTAAAAAGGCCTTCATCCGTTACTTTGAGGATCATTTCTTTGTCTCATTTAACCCTCTGACGTTACAGGCTCTGGCTCCCGTCATGTTAATCCAATGTGGGAGTTAAAAAAGGCTGTTTTGTGCAGTACGTATGTATCTGTATATATATTATTTATATTGTTTTAATAAATATGTAGAATTAAAACCACAATTTTAAGCTTCCATTTGGTTGCTTTTCCTGAGCAAAGAAGCATTTGCGACACGTGTTTAAGAGCCATGAAAATCCGACGATACTTCTGGTATATAATAGGTTGTGTAATTTTGGCTTTTTTGAATAGGAAAATAAGCCGGCAGGTTTTGGGGTTCAGAGGGTTAAACACAACATCAATGCAGCGCTCTGTGCGTTTTTTGGTCAAAAAAACACTTAAAAGCAGTGCAGCAGTTTAAGTACGTTACCTGGAAATGTTTGCATATCTTAAATGCGTGGTTGTGTTCGATCCTCTCCGGCTCGGGAAGACTCCTCAGTGTCATCTGATTGTACAGCAGAGTCTTTGCTTCAGGGAGGGGCTGCATGTGGAAACAAACACAGAAACAGAGCATCAGAATCACCTGGAATCTGCACCGCTACACTCACAGCTATAACCTACTGGTCATCTCATATTCCCTCCCTCTCTCCCTCGACCACACACACAGTGGGTACCAATGTCCCACTCTCAGCTGACAAGTGGCTGCACTCATAACCTGATCAAAATGCAGCAATACACTTCAGCAAAGCCAACGGGAAACAAACATTAACAGCACAACACTAAACTGGACGGATACAGCCTGTGGAAATGTGGCTCATTGAGTCAGTGCACCACCGAGTAAAAGGAGCCTCTCGTCCGTCACATTAATTTGTGTTTTATTTTCTAAATTAGAAAGAACTGACATCCTGACTATCAAATATACATTTTAAAGGCAACATAAGATGGAAACACCGAGTCTCCACCTTTAGCCACTTTTACACTGCCTTTTCGTTGCGGGAGTGTCACCCTTTATTCCGCCCCGCCCCCCGGTGTAAACGCTCGACAGAATGGGGTGACGGAATGTTACGCCTGAGATGGCAACGGAGGTCGTCACAGAGCCACATCAAAAGAGAGACGAGTTCTTTGTGAACAGAGCGAGCACCCGAGGAAAAGACATGACGTAGTGAAGACGCGTTACCAGGGCGACACACTGCTGGTGGTTTTAACAAGGATCTGGATTTATGTTGGGATTTTTTAAATGCGTTCACATACCAGGCTCTGGTCAATGATGCAGAACATGAACATGTCATGCAGAATGATGTGAGCTGGGTTTTTAGGATTGAAGGTGACGTGGGTGATGGGTGTGTCCCGCTCCAACCACAGAGAGTGCAGTCCTCGCTTCTGCAGCTTCCGACTCCACTCCGTGTACTCCTTCTTCACCAGACAGTACTCGAAGATCTGCAACATGTACGTGAAACAGAAAATACAGTCTGTAACAAAGCCTCAATTTAATTTTTATGTTGTTCCTGTATTGTTGTAAACGAAGGACTTGACTATGGGACGATATAGGATTGTATTTGTAAGTTGATCGTGGAGAATTTTTCATTTTCCAGGAATTATCATCACAAATAACTTGAAAAAGTAATCTACCCCACTATCATACAAAAACACATTTGATTGATTATTTCATTTATGTAGTATTCATTAATATTAGATTGTTTCTCACTAAAAAAGGATGTTCACTAGTCGGCACGTCTGCAACCGATCCATCATGATTTGGCTGTTATCTAGTTATTTGCCCAGTGTTAGAATGTATTAAACACGTTTTTGCCCACGGAGTGGCAGGCCAGGGTTGTGGTTCCTATTTTCAAAAAGGGAAGGGAAATTTAAGGGAAATCTTATTCCAGGGTGATGAGAGGAGGCTTCGACCGACTGTCGAACCTCGCCTCCCTGCAGAAGTCGGCACACACAACAAGATTTTGTTGCTTGTTTTTAAAAGATTTAAATGGACTGGCACCACCTTATTGAGGAGAACTATTCTACATCTTTATCCTCCATTTAGAGCACTGAGGTCAGATGCAGATGTCCCCAGAACCTGACACAAAAACAATGGCTGCCTCTATTCTCTGGAACAGTCTACGAGTCATAAAAACTGCAGAGAACATAGGAACATTTATATATATTTATTGGGCTAATTGTAGTTTATCTTGTGCTAGTTCAGCACCTCAACTGTGGCTGTTCTTAAATGTGCTATACAAATAAAGTTCGACTTGACTTGACTGTGACACAATAGAAAAAATGTGTTTCTTGACTAAATGCAAAGGGATTAAATGAGGACCATTCCAGTATGTGTTTGTGGCATTTAAGAGTTTGTGTTGTGTTATAGTTGTAGAGATAATATCATGAATCACAAGAGATTATGAAATGTTCAAATCGTCCCGTACCCACACATGACATCACATTATAAAATAACTGGGTGTGAAGAGAAGAAGAAGTGCAGTGTTTACCTGCTGGTCAGCATGCACCACAACAAGGTTACGGGTTGCTGGGTGGATCGCTATGGCAGTGGGACATGAGCTGTACACTGGAACAGTACAATGGAGCTGCAAACAAACAGAGACGATGGTGTTTACCGTTGTCGCTTCGGCTACAAATTCAAAATTTACCAAATAAATAAATCAGCTCAAACCTGTGACTTCTCAAGGTTGAAGACATGGATCTCACAGTCTGTGTTTGCTGTCGCGAGCCATTTGCCATCCTCACTGGCAAACAGCAGGTGGACTGGCTGCCTGGAGCCTGGAGGTCACACACACAGACTGGTCATACACTGAAGAACAGAAGGCTGCTAGGATATTAAGGTAATAAGACTGCTAGAGGACTGAATGGATCCATAAGAGGACAGTTTAAATCGGTCCAACAAGTCCAGGATTTAGCTAGCATGGCTAACGAGAAGGAAGGAGTCAACAAAATAAGTTTGAAAGCAAGACACGACCAGCTCGCTCTGAGCTGCTGTCCGTATCAGCAGAACTCCATCCAACAAACAAGGAAAACACCAGCGCAGCTTTAATTATCAACCAAGTGTTCTGATGAATGGTGATGGTGTGAGTAACGTTATCGTCAACTCAACCAGAGCTTTTTACCGTTACTGTGGTGTCTTCCTGCTTTTAGCAGCTTTCCCTCATCGACTGCGGTAGATAAAACTACAGGTTGCCTACAGATCACATCTACCCGGATGTAATTATTCTGCGACAGGCGAGGTGAAGCTCATCTCCTAACGAGGCTAAATATTACAGACTGGAGTCAGACTCACCTGACTTGGGTTTGAGGGTATGAAGGTATCTGCAGTCCAGCTGGCTGAGAGACACAACGATGACTGAAGAATGGCTGGAGGCAGCAAAGAGTCTGGAGGAGTCAGAGGAGAAGCAGAGCTGGTGGGCTGAGCGAAGGCCCTTTGGTAGCTTGGACACCTGGACGGAGGAAGAGGAAGAAGATGGAGAGGGTTAGCTTCATCATTACTTACATGCACAGTCTTTTAGAGGGTGTGATCACATTCAATATTTCAGAACTTTATTATATATAGCTCGAAACAGACTTGGAATGAATGAACTGGGGAGGTTTGATTGTCCTCAACCATATTTCGGGAAAAAAAACGTTCCACGTATGAAGTTTGTTAATTTAAAAGATAATTATTAAAGTACAGAAAGTCTCAGTTTGTCTCAGTACGATGTAGTTCAGTGTGAAACCGTCAGGGAGCTCTGGTCACCAACACAGACATTAGCTTGCTGACTAACTGAGTGCCGTTACACATTTGTTACGTTATCTCACCTCTTGTGAGTGTGAGTAACATCCTGGTACCGAACATACGGAGAGATGGCACTTACCACACTTTTGAGTGGAATATCTTGATTATTATGTATTTTCAAAGTCTGATACTTCAACAATAAGACCACAAAATGAGACTTTTTAAATGGACAAACATTGTGTGTGTACTTAATGGTAAAATCCTGAAGGCATCAAAACATTACTTGTCTCTCTCCCTTGACTACTGGTACGTATGTTTTTTCAGAAATAAGGAAGAACATAAAACATAACCTCTCTATACATACACTGATTAGTTAACAATGACTAATACAGAGTCAGAGTCGATGAGCCCACCTTGGCGACGCTGATGTTGTTGTCCTGTAATCTGTAAAGACGGAAACTGGTGACGGTGGAGTACGCCAGCCAGCCTCCACATGGAGACAAAGCACTGCAGCAGATATGATCGTCTCCCTGCAGAAGTCAGCACACACAGTCAACGATTGTCTTTCAACATTCTCGAAACTCAACCAATGAAGTAACAGGCAGTAACAGCAGAGAGCTGGATGGCTGCCAATAATACGTCTCATTCTGAAGACTAGAGGAGAGGGTCAACTGAGTGAAGATGTACATTAGTCTTGTTTGTATGCATGGGACAATTAAATGCATTATCCTGCCAAAATAATGGCGATTCACTTTACTATCCTGATAATCAAATAATGCGTAAAACTCTTAAAATACATACAGATATCTATTACATGTTTCAGAAAAGCACTTAGATCTTGTCACAGATGGGACATCTTTTTAAAAACACCCTTTTAAGTGAAAAACAATCAAATCTTTAAAAAGATCATAAATCATAAATGCGTAATCCTAATACAATCATAACCCTGTATAAATAAATTAATTTGAAAAATTTATTTTTGAATACTGTGTTTTTGTTTTTTGTAATCAGGCTCTGTTTTTGAGCTACACAGCTTTTTAATGATATTTTCGATATGAATCCGCTATAAACTTTGTCCAATCCCCAATATACTGTACACCACGTTGACTATTATCAGTGTTAACGGTATAATATGAAGTCACATTGTCGGTTGCCATTTGTCCATATATTCTATACATCGACTTTTTAAAGAAATTGTGGCATATTATACCATTAACCACAAAACTATCAATAACAGCTTTTATAACCCCTCAAGCATGTCGGTATGGCTTTCTCCGAATACATATTAGGGTCTTGTTGTAAATGACTAATGATGAAAGATGAAAATGAAAAAAAAAAAAACACAAACCTACTGTCACAGAAGGTAACAGCAGGGATCCGTTTCCACTGACAGATTTCAGATTTGATGTAAAAATACACACAACATCAGTCTCACCTTCCTCTTCAGCTGGATGAGTTTCTCTGGTCTTCTCTTCACAGGTAGACTGTCACCAGGCTTCCCTGTTATCATACACAGTACAAACAAGTATTACAATCTAACAAAACTCCACCATTGCTTTTCTTGCATTATAATGCATTGTGTGCGTTTGTTTAACTCACCATGCCCATCGCTGTCCCCTAGTCTCCACAGCTCTAAATGATCAGGGAACTGGAAGAGCAGCAGTCCTGCTTTCTTTGCACAGCACACGAGGCTTCGCTACAAGGAAGACAGACGGAGGTAAGCAGGTCACCATGGAAACGATCGTGATCTACATTGGCCTTAAAAGGTGCTCTCTTCGTTTTCTGGCAGAAAAGCTGCTCTGGCTCTGGGAAGAACTTCATTGAAAAAGCACTTTCTTAAACAACATCTTGAACATATCACCACTATAACACTGATCGACTAGCATTGCCTCTTTGCGTTTACCATCCGTTGGTTTGCAGACTACAATTTGAAGCCTCAAGCCTCATATTGAGGCCATATTGGTCGCCACCACCTTGGAATATATGTAAATGGATGATAATTGAGTAAATGAACATCATGCTGTATTGAAGAAGACCAGAGACCATAAACTCATGTTTACGATGTTAACTGAGATAATAAATCAAGAAAGAAGTAGGGTAATTTTTTCAGACTTTTTTTTTTTTTTTTTAAACCGGACAATCAATAAAAAAAATGATCATAAATATAATTGTGAGAGGTGGTGTGCCATTTACTCACATGTGGGAAAGCAATTTTGCGCAGTGCTGACTCCTGGGTGTTCTTTTCCACCTTGTCCAACAGGGGTCGCACTACCAGCTGGGTGTCCATACCTGTCAGGATTACAAACAGCCTCAGCTTCGCGTACACATACAATACATCATTTGTATTTATTCTCATCTAGAAATGCAGAAAGAGGCGGGGCTTAATTCCATGTCTACACCAACCAGGTTTCATCCATCATGGCTGAAATAACTACTGCTTTGTACATGTGAAGTCTCAGATACACAGGGAATCCAAACGCCGTCCTGTCTGAGTTCATAACATCCGGAGGTGCTCGGTGAACTTCACCAAGCTGTATCCACTGGATCCAGCAAGACATTGGTCGGCTGATTTACTACAGCTGGATGAACCCATAATAAACTATTTAGCTGTGATTTAATAACAGATAAAAGGATGCTAAAATAACATGCAAGTCATGCTGTGTTAGGTCTGTCTGCAAGACGACAAGCAAACAACTTTTTAAATGCTTGTTTTCTGAATGGCGTCTGGATTGATGGGTGCTAGGCTATGATAAAACTGCAGTTGCTCCATCAATAAGGTCATCTAGATGGAGAGATAGATAGGAGATAGAGAGATAGAGAGATAGAGAGATAGAGAGATAGAGAGATAGATAGATAGATAGATAGATAGATAGATAGATAGATAGATAGATAGATAGATAGATAGATAGATAGATAGATAGATAGATAGATAGATAGATAGATAGATAGATAGATAGATAGGACTGTATATGTATGTATATACAGGGCTCCAGACTAACTTTTTGCATTGGTTGCACTGGTGCGCCTAACTTTTTTTTTTTTTTTTTTTGGTGCACCAGCACAAAATTTAGGTGCACCCACATTTTTCAAAGCGTCGCCTTTAACGCAAAAAAGGTCACCTTTTTATCGCTCTCCTTTTACATAATGACACCCCCTTATGGCCTAGGTTAACTGCAGCACCATCAGCACCCAGAGGAACCGTTTTCTGCAGCCAATCTGCACACTGATGCCCAATTCTTGCTTTGTGGCACAATAAAAAGATCATACAGGTCACTAGCCTATAGATTGCAAATGGAAAACTGTTTATGTGATCTTAGCCTAGCCTACTTATATTTTTACTTAGGCTATTCATTTTTAATAATAATATTAGGAATAGGCTACTATATAATTTCCTATTCATGATCTCTCATGCTGTAATGTGGGCCTTCAAACACTGTGCGTGTCCACGCTCCACCTCGACATGTCCAATTAACATGTTGACCGGCCTCCCTTTATGCAAAATGCGGCAGTAGACAATAACGCACTCCTTCGTATCAGTCATGAATGACGTGTACGTGGCGTTTCCAACCTCAGCTGTCTTTCTGTCTGTCTTTTGTCTTTCTGTCGTTCTTTAGTGTGTCGGTGTTTTGTTTCATCAGAATAATTTCGGACTTAAATTTAGTTAACGGCAACTCCTCCTTTGCAATATTGTATGGGACGTTGAATTTTATAATCATTTCAGATTCCTCAGCGGACCTGATCGATACAGCCTGACGCTGAAACGCAGCGAGATGAGAGGACACTTTATTAACACACTTATCACGGCATGTAGTATGCTTTTTGGACATATTGCGCTTTTTCAACGTCTCGATGCGAAATATTGTTGACTCCTCCACAAACGCACTATTACCGGCCAAATTCTGACCGCACTCCCAACAATAAATGCAGTGCATTGAGTCCCTTTCTTTATCGTACATCAGACAGGGAAATTGCTTCAACCAGTCCGGTCTGAAGCCATATTTTTGGGCTTTTGAATTAGTCTCGGGGCGAGGCTTTCTGCCTCTCTTCACTTTCAAAGACAACCGAAGCGCTCAGGAGTACCTGCTCCGCTCGCTCGCATTGTTCGAACTAACACAATTTACAGCAGTGAGCCCGAGCTCCGTCTCTTATTGGTTTAGACCACGATACCATCAGGAGAACACAAAGAGATGCTGCGCTTATGATTTTTTTTTTCTCACCTGAGCAGCATTAGTTGCACCAGTGCGACCTACAATTTTTTTCAGTCGCACTCATAAAATGGTCGCACTCTGGAGCCCTGATACATATAAATAAATCTCTAAATCTATTTATATCTCTATATACACACACATAGATACATACAATTTGTACACACTCATACACACACTGACCTCCAGACACCACAGCGGTTTCAGTGTGGACGAGTGCCCTCACATCATGCGAGTGGTTTTTAAAGGTCCTGGTTCGGACCCATTCTTTATCCTGCTGGTCAACAGTCGAGGAGATGAACTGAAACTGGACGACCGTGCCCTCAGATGTCCCAGCTAACAAACTGTTCTCATCCTGTTAAATAGAAAGAAAGACCAATTCTCAGGGGATTTGTCCAAAAAAGCTGCCTTCCATTAGTGACGTGAAATGTGTCTCACTTACATGTGAAACAGACAGAGCCAGAACGTCCCACTTGGTGACCAGGTGAGTTCTGACCAGGGTGCCCGTGAGTCCATCCCAGACCTGGACCTTTCCTGCAGAGTCACCGCTGATGATCGTGTGGTCAGAAAGGAAGACAACACTCCAAACCACCACCTCTTGACTCTTGGAAGCTCTGGCACCTCTCTCCACCAGCAGTCTGTGTGTGGCACGGCCTGAAGTTAAAAAAAAAGCAAACAAAAAATGTAAAAAAAAAAAAAAAAGAAAAATAAAGGGGTACAATATTTTATATATTTTTAATATTTTAATTTTGGGATATTTAAAAAGTACATTTTTAAAGTTTAGAGTTAAAATACACAAAACTCATCCTCTGATGTTCCATTTGAACGTTTGAACTGATGGCGGGCTCTGTGCTAACGACTTTGGGATCAAGTAGGGCTACTCGATTATGGCAAAAATCAGAATCACGATTATTTTGGTCAAAATTGAGATCACGATTATTGAACACGATTACACATTGATTTTTGGAAACATGCATTTATTGAACTTTTAAAAAAATGTATTTTCAACAGTGGATTTCCTTTAAATATAAATATAACTGAAAAAAATTTAAAACAAGATAAATAAATAATATATAATGTAAAGAACTATATACAGATATAAATAAATACAAAAATATGAAAAAACAAATTAGATCAAAATAAATAAGATCAACTATGTATTGCAATTCGACCTAGTCCTTCCACTGAAAACTTTTATTATATTATATATTCAACATTTTGGTAAAATAACATATTCCAGTCAGTAACTACTACCAGCCGAACTAAACACGGATGCCACAGTCTTGGGCGCCGAACCTGATCGGTACTTTTATAATAAAAATGCTGTGTCTCCGTGCAGACGTGACTTGTCAGTAAAGGTTCAGCCATGTTTCTGTGTTGTTCTCTCTTGTGATGACTTGAGACGGCGCTCCTTGAAAACAACATCAAGCCATGCGTGTGTCGTATTACGACACGTGTGCTGGATTTATAACGTAATCATGCTCTGACAAAACGAGAGCATCATTGCGAAACGGAAGGCGGCAAAATAATCATTTTATTATCTTGTCGTCATAATCGTTGGAAGCCAAAATCGTAATTGAGATTAAAATGTGATTAACGAGCAGCCATAGGATCAGGTTGTATCTGCTTACCCGTCTCAGCATCAAAGATTCGGATCATGTCCATCATGCCAGCAGCAATCAGTGTACCAGAGGGATGCCAGGAGAGAGAGATAATACGACCTACGGGATCACATACAACTACACTGAATACATACATTTAGCAAGTGTATCACATGTGTGTAACCTTGTCCTAACCAATCAAATCAACCCACAACACCAACACGGAGTAGAAGAAGTTAACCTGTCTAACCAAGGAGATCTCTCCAGATACTCCCCTACCGATGCGACTCAGACAGGCAGTGAAATCAAGGATATTTCCAGGAGGAAGCCATGGAGAGGATTAGAGTTAAAATACACAAAACTCATCCTCTAATGTTCCATTTGAATGTTTGAACTGATGGCGGGCTCTGTGCTAACGACTTTGGGATCAAGTAGGGCTACTCGATTATGGCAAAAATCAGAATCACGATTATTTTGGTCAAAATTGAGATCACGATTATTGAACACTAGTTAAGTGATTAGTTAAGGAACAAGTGGCATAATGAACAAACTGGAATGGAGGAGTTATAGGCTGCGATTTTAACAAAAGATGAAACTAAATTTGTGGATCTGCCCCTCTTTAATGGGCTCTTTCACAGCCAATGGTGCACCCTTCCACAAAGTCTCAGTACCAATATACTGTGCTGTACTCTTTCACAGCAGGCCAAAGGAACAGTGGACCTGCGTTTGTTTTAACCAAACCCAACAGGTAAGATGTGAAAGCACCCAAACTCATAGGCGGGTCCAAAATGTCCCACCCTCTTCCACGACAAATGTCATCAGTATTTTGTTAACTAACTAAAAGCACAAACCCACATCAGTGGTCCCTCCTGGACATCATTCATACGAGCATGAATTAATCATTTATCCTTTTTCTAGGATCTCAATCAAAAGTGTTTTTCATGTTTCCTCATTTGCGATATGATGGAAGTTACATTTTGGACGCATCACCAACAAGCTTATAACCAAAAGGGAAATTGGTGACATGTATGAATAAGTATTTATGAATATAACTTCCTTTTAAAAGCAGAAAACACTTCTGAATCAGCTTGTTCTCACCTTTTTGCCTGTCGAGGTTTCTTTGAAACTGAATCCTCTCCTCTAGTATTTCAAACATCTTCACTGTCCCATCCTCACAACCGACCTGAGAATGAAACCATCCACTCAATGACTGATTTAAGATAAGGCTCATTAGCCTGGGCAGAAGAATTTTAGCATCATCAGGCATAGATTCAATCTAATAACCACGAGGATTGACTGACCGCGAGCAGGTTTCCCTTGCTGTTGCCACTGATGGTCCAGATTGGTCCTCCATAGGCCTCCACTGTGTACCTGGGCCTCAGGTTCTCCAGGTCATACTCCGTGATCTCGCCATTCAAACCGGCACTGAAGAGACGCCGGCCCACCCAACAGAGAGCCTCGACAGCCCTGCCATCCTGTCCTGGGATGACCTGTGCATCAAAATCAAAACAGGTCTGGAAGTCATCCTGAAAATCTCACCTCCAGTTCCAAGTAGTTGCCCTCAAGCCACACTAGGGATCGTGGGGCAGGATGGGATTTTGATCTACGTTCACACTAAAATCTTGATGAATTTCCATTATCAGGATAATCTTAAGTATCTTCAAGGTGACATAAAAAGCTGTATGGCTCACTATCATAGTAGAGACATAAAACAGAGCCTGATTTTAAAAATACAGGATAAAAAACATGTCTTATATTAGTCCAGAGACCAGACCAGACTATGTGTATAAACCAGAGACTGCCTATGGTACAAACAACAAGGTTACTGCCGTATTTATGTCTAGATGACGTTGGTTTCAGTGTTGATGGAGCTACAACGTTAGCATAGCCTAGCATCCATCAATCCAGACTCCATTCAGAAAACAAGCATTTTAAAAGTCAGCGTTGGCTTGCAGAAACCTGTGTGTGTGTGTGTGTGTGTGTGTGTGTGTGTGTGCGTGTGTTTTATCTAGAATAGTTACCTTTTCTTGGTAGTAGTTGTCAGCGAAGTTGAAGAGCTCCAGAGCTCCGTCGGCCCGGGCCACAGCGAGCCGCTCGGTGCGGCTGTTGAACGCCATGGCTCGGATAGCGGCGGGCATGTAGTCGAAGAAGCGGACGCGGTGCACCCGGAACTCCCCCATGTTACTGTGGAGAGAAACACAAACAGGCAGCTGATTAAAGCGAGACGGCCGGTTAAACACATGTAATGCCGACTATCTAGTCCTTTGAGTCGCGTGTTTACAGTCAGTTTACAGCGTTGTGTTTACCCGCTGCTTCCGTAGGCTCACCGAACTACCGTTGCTTTAACTCCACGCGCTGGAAAGCGTACTGAACCACGTTGAGGACCTTTGAACCGGTAGTGAATCAACCAAACAGGCGCGACGAGACGGAACTACGTCATCACACTGAGCGCACGCACAGCGCGGGAAATACTACAGTCTGTAAACACCGGTGTTAACAGGCCGGTTGAGTCGGCGTCGTTTACATGTGAACGCGGGACAATGGTTCAGATAGCCATACGGTAAGATAGCTGTATTTATCTACCGACAAACTAACTTTGTTTTATAATGTCTGGAGCCGATCCCAGCTTTACATATACATATGTATATATACATATACATATGTATATGTGTGTACATATATTATTCTCATTCTCATAACTTGAACCTTATACAGAATAAATAGATAGACGGACAGACATGACGAACTTTTACTGTACCACTGTTTACATGATGTTGGTGTGTGTCATTGCCTGCTCCTGCAGAAGCAGTGTGGATGGCAGCAGTCCTCCAGAATGGCTGCTGGTCGAGCTGCAGGGAGAGGTGGTTTCCAGACACAACTCTGGTCTGGCAGGAAATGTGATGGGAGACCTGCTCTACACCAAAGAGGTACACGAAAGAGTGAGCAGCACACTGGTGCTTTTCTCACACAAACTCAGTTTTAGAGATACTCAAGATACTCAGATGTCTGATTAAACTCAAGTGAATCTCTACAGGCTATATATTTGATTTCTGATTCACCGTCAAGTTAAACATCTGAGTTGATTGTGGGTCCCAACAACAAAGAGACCATAATAACTTTATCATTTACCAGAAAGATGTCTCTTGTCATGATCTATTATTTTCTCCATTAACTTTTATTGATATATAATAACAGTCAGAGAGCGTCGAGGCTGTCTGTCAGTAAGAAACATGCTTTACATAATTTATCATCATATTCAGTCACATGAGGCTGGTGATTCCTGAGCATCACCTTTGATTTGAGTTACGTCATTTAAATTTTCCCCAAAACATTTGTACTAATGAATCAATGAATCAGTACAGACACAAATACAGAATAAATAACATAAAGGCATCCGGCCAGTAGAAATCCAGAATGTTTGTTAAACAGGTAACAGACTACAGAGAGAAAACATTGCTCCTCTGCCAGTGTCTTTATTAGTATTAATACAAACTTCACTCTCCAGCTGTTAGAGCTGACTGATCCAGCTGTGATCAGCTGATGCAGTGGTTATTCTCATTCTCAAAACATTGGAATGAACCTTGTAGACATGGCATGATGTGAACAATTTAATATCACCATTATCTAGCCAAGATCATTGCGATTCACGATATTATCCCGATCATCAAAATATGCTAAAAACTCTTAAAATGGCACTAAAACACACTGCAGTCACTTTACATTTTGTTTAGAAACAAATATTATTCTTGCATCACAGATAAGACACGTCTTTTTAAGTGGAAAAAAATGAGATGACCACGAATCAGACGGTCTCCCTTTTCAGGCTCATTTTTCACTTCTCTTCCATGATGGTGAGCTAGACAACTTATTGTGGGTGTTTTTTATCCCGATGTGCACACTAACATCCTTTAGCATCCCTACGTGTCAGCAGATCCCTTCCTTGTCATCCCTTATTTACCTGTTCTGTCTTTCTCCTTCCACCAGGGGGTGCCAGTGCTTATTGTAGGACATCATATTCTATATGGAAAGCAGGTCAAACTGGAGAAACCCTTGGCTGTCCTCCTCAAGCATTCCAGCCATATGCAGGATAGCCTGGGCAGCCATGACAACGATGGTAATGGTGATGACGTCACACAGGTGCCCATGGAAACGGACCAGCAAGGAACCACCTCCACCTCTTACTCTGTGTCTGCCCTCATCAAACGGAAGCTGATCTTTAAGACGCGCCCCAAACCCATCATCACCAATGTACCCAAGAAGGTGTAGCATGACGGCGTGTCCTCGCTGGGTCAGAGGTCGTCTGTGTGATGGTGACAAACTGACCCTGTCTCACCACAGACCTGGCGAGGTATCTTCAGGTTTAACTTTGGGTTTTCAGTCCCTGGACTGGGGTTCACTTCTTACAGGGTTGATCACCATGGTAACTGATGCTGCACACCTGACCTACTCTGGAGCGTTTAAAGGACAGCTGGTAATAAATCACTGCTTGTGTTAGCGTGTAAATTAATAGACTTATTAATATGACTAGAATTATCTCCATGTGGTATTATATTAAATTAACGTGTTGCCTACATGTATTCTGGCATTATGGCAATATTTAAGCCTTATTCTTTCTGCCCCGGGGATGTAAATATTCTATGTTCATATATTCATATTTATTCTCTGTTCATATATTCACATCATATATTCTCTGGAATACAAAACTCATAAGAGAATATATGATATGCATATATGAACAGAGCCTCTGAGTCCTGCATCACTCTGTGTTACTTACTGTTACTTCTATGTTTCTTTTCCATTATAAGACCGCTTTGAATTGTGTTTTTATATTCATAATAGTCTGTTTCAGGCTGTTGGGTCTAAAATTGTCCTCCATGCAATATTTTCCTTAAGGGGATGAATAAAGTATCTCCTATTCTATTAGAATATGTATCAGACCACATTAATTTCAGATACTACGCAAAAGTAATTCTAGTCGGATTTAGATGGTCAGTGATATTAGAAGTCTATTAACATCTTTGTTTTTGTTTATGATTATAGTTTGCACTTCGTTTATAAGATATGCTGTTCTGCTGAGAGTGGACTTGCCATGTTTGTGATTGGTCACATTCTGTAAACTCCGCCCCATGTGCTAACTAAGGAAGTCTGGTTAGTGATCACAGTTATTAATTTAACTAGATAACCTGAAGATATCTGGGTATGTTGAACTCTACAGGCCTCTGGACTGGACTTTAAGGGCAGGTTGATTATTTATTTGTTCTAAAATTGATCAACACTGTCAACTTTTTTACCAGAACTGTTAGATACTTTAATGAGGCTCTTTAGTCTGAATGAACGTTTTTTTCCCTGAGATCTGTAAAAAATAAATAAATAAAAAATAAGCATGTTTAAAAGGCCTATGTACAGTGACAAGAATCACACTGTGGATGGAAACAATATATACAAAAACAAAGAAAGACTTGTAGAACAGCAGCTTCAATCTATAACAAACGGACACACACAATGTGTCCACCAGATGGCACTGTTATCATTGATCAGACAACTGCATGCAGTTTACCTTTGGGCACTGTTTGGGATGAGCTGTCAGTAGTCCCCAATGTAAACTGTGACTCTTCAATTCTTACCTCTATCTAGTCTATCAACTCACAGATCTGACTCAATGAAATACAGCCGTCATTCACATCAACAAAGCCATTTCCCCGTGGGGATTAACAGTTTCTCTAATTCTGATTCTGTATTTAGAAAAATGAAATAAAAAGTAGGCCATACCCATGTTAGAAAAAAGAGTCTGGAGAGCCGCAACAGAGCAGAGCAGCATCAATGTTCTTTTTTTGTATACTTGCAGAGAATGTCGAGACTCTTCTTCCCATAGGGCCATATGACTTTGGTGTCAGGAAAAGTAGTTCCTATCACCAGGTATTTGGTGATCGTGTAGTTACTTAGTGTTGTGTCCCCTTAAAAAATAAATAAAAAATACACAATGACCCAAAACGAGTGAGTTGAGATATCAATATTTTAATATGAGAATCGATCCTAGAACAGGAAACGTTGGGAATGGATGTATCTAGTTTGGGATTACATTTACATTTAGGTCATTTAGCAGACGCTTTTGTCCAAAGCGACTTACAATAAGTACATTTGTCAAAAGAAGGAAACAAAGAAACCACGACGTATCATTGCCGATGCAGTAAGAGCTAAAAATAGAACAAGTGTTAGGTCCTCATCTGAGTAAAGTAGTACTTCAAGAGCAACAGTGCTATGATCAGAGTGCTATAGGTAAGGTTTTTTTGGGGGGGGAGGGGGGGGGGTGTTAGTGGGTCATGCTATGTAGAGTCGAGGTGAAGTCTGAACAGATGAGTCTTGAGCCTTTTTCAGAAGATGGCAAATGACTCTGCTGTCCTGACATTGGTCGGGAGTTCGTTCCACCACTGAGGCGCCAGAACGGAGAAGAGTCTGGACTTTGCTGAGCGACATTTGCTTGATTTCAGCGATGGTGGTACCAGCCGGCCAGCTGAAGTAGAGGAGCAAAGTGCTCGCTTCGGGGCATGAGGTTTGACCAGTGTTTGAAGGTAGACAGGTGCCGTTCCATTGATGGCCCTGAAGGCCAGTGTCATCGTCTTGAATTGGATGCGTGCTGCAACAGGGAGCCAGTGGAGGTCACGGAGGAGGGGGGTCACGTGGGAGAATTTGGGTAGATTGAAGATAAGGCGTGCTGCAGCTTCTGGATACGCTGCAATGGTTTAGTCGCAGAGGCCGGGAGTCCGGCCAGGAGAGAGTTGCAGTAGTCAAGGCGAGAGATGACCAGTGCTTGGACCAGGAGTTGCGTTGCATCCTTTGTGAGGAAGGTCCGAATCCTGCGGATATTGTAGAGGGCGAATCTGCAGGATCGGGCCACAGCAGTGATGTTGGGGGTGCAGGATAGTTGGTCATCAAGGATTACACCCAGGTTCCTCTCAGTTGACGACGGCAATACTGTGATGCCCTCGACAGTGACCGACAGGTCCATGCAAACAATGAATGAGGAGGAATAAAGATTTCCAACTGGAATATGTTGTTCATTGAGAATCAATATGTGGTGTTTAGGTGTTCCCTTTCTTTGTTTGAGCAGTGTACACTTCCCACATTCAAGAAACGGTTCACATAAGTCACTATGAGTGCCATAAACTGCACAGGCAATAGGAAGCACTTGCTGGTATTTCAAATTATATTGGTTATATATCACTCCCTATCGCTGATATTTATTCTTCTGCTAGTATTATCACAATTTCTTTTTTCACAAACATGCACAAAAGGTGCAGAAAGACTGCATCAGTTTTCAGCCTGCTCTCATGTTTGTGATTTTTTTCCCTTTGGATTTCACAGTGTATTCTCTCTGTCCAGTTTCCAACCGGTTTTGCCCTTTTGGTATGGGCTTAAGTTATTAAAGCTTGCCTTGTGTTTAATACCGGATGACCTGCCAGCTTTCTTTTTGGGCCCTATTTTGTATTGTGCAATCAATTGTGACATCTGGATACAGAATGGCTATATGGTCACAAACCTGTGGTGCCAAGTAAAGCAGGGCTCAGAGCAGCACCGCACACATTAGTTAGTACAGAAAGAACAGCCGAGAAATTGGTGAAATATTTGAGTTAGTCTTGTAGCATGTTATTTACAACGTGTTAGTATGTGTGTGTTTGTTGAATGAAGGCGGTTCCCATGCTGAGGTTTATCCCCATAACCCCAACCTGTTAGTACGGTGACTGAAGGGACCGATTCATTCAGCTGCTGTGAAGTATTGCTCCTGTTTCCTCCTACATACAAAACACACACACACACACACACACACACACACACACACACACACACAGGCATTCAAGGTCATTCCAACAACCATGATGTTGAAGTCAAAGCTCATTTCTTTGAATCAGTGATCGCTTGTTTCTATTTTTTCACTCCTTATCGGCAATGATATGTTGTGGTTTCTTTCTTTCAAAAACATACTTATTGAAAGTCACTTTGGACAAAAGTGTCTGCTAAATGCCCTAAATGTAAATGTAAATAAGATGATGAGTAAAACAGCTCTTTGTCTTCACTCTCTATACTGGTTTGGAAGGAAATAACGTAGCTTTTCATCAAAGGTCCTATAAAAATCATTCACATCAGATAAGCCCCATTCATGGATGTAGGGATGATGCGTGGTGATACCTGCTGATACATAGTTATTTATGGTGATATACAGACATACTTGATTATACATGGTGATTCCTGCAAGTTCATTAGTGGTACATGGTGCTTGATAGGGATATGTGGTGGTACATAGGGATATATGATAATACATGGTGAAACGTGGTGATTCATGGTAAAGCACCATGTATTACCACATATTACTATAGTAATATGTGGTAATACATGGTGCTTTGTAGTGTAACATGGTTATTTGTAGTGATTCATGGTGATACATGTTGATACACGTTGATACATGGAGATTAGTAGTAATACATGGTGATACAGCTGTGGAGATCCATTACAGTTTTTTTCAATCGCTAACAAGCACTTACCCATACTTCAGATACTTTTTCTAAACTCTAAACACAGACTCACACCTACAAAACACAATTGGCCAAATGGATCATTTTCTTCTCAAAAACACATTTGTTAAATATATACTAACTCTTGATTTCAAAATAGAACACATCTTTCTCTGCACACACTTACTTTACCAAAACACTGGAAATCTGACTCAAAATTAAATTATTCTGTCAAAGAATGTTTTTACTTCACAAGGTACATGCAGTCAATCAAAGTACGCCAGGTTTCAAAATACTGGCTATTGTTGACATTACAAAAACTGCATAGACTTTTAAAACAGTGGATTGCATGCAAAACATGCAATCCACTGTTTTTACACTACATTTCTTGGTTGGGAACTGTAAGTCTACATGTAATGTTCACATTCAAAAGCATTCCAGTAAAAAGCAAATCAGTTTTTTTCCTTTACTTTTTACTACAGGAGATACAGTAGAAATACTGTTTACAGTATGATAGAACAGAAAAAGTTTTCGTAAGTGTTTCTTTGACTGTCGTTTTTGCCCTTGAGGTCTTCTTTGGTTGATACTTTGTTTTTGTCTTAGTTCTTGTAGTGTATTTCGTTTATTATTTAAATAAATCTTTCCTTTTGAATTGCATTTGGGTCCTCACCTCCCCTTTTTCGAGTCCATCTCCTGCTCGGAACTTGACACACTGTATAAGTGTCAGCGTAATAGAAAAAATAGCCCCTGCCACTGAGTCTAAACCAGCCCAATTTAGCCAACATAAATCAGCTGTGTGTCAATTATTCAATTGTTTGTTTATTATCAGCTGAGATATTGTTTTTGAACTGATTCATTGCAGAATCAGGTTTTATACTGTATCTAAGGTTTGGAATATTGTTTTGCTATTGTGGGATGTTGTGTGTTAGCATTCGTAAATAATACAAAAACAATCCATAATTTTGTTGGGAGGTATAGCTTGTCTGTTAAGAAAATGTACGCATTGTGGAAGTGTGTTCACTGACTGCATATTGTGTGAAAACGACATGAAATGTGCGAATGGTATGGCCACAAAAGACCGATGCTGTGCTTATTGTGTTTAGAGTTTTGAAAATGTGACAACTGGTTGGACAAACGCTTGTTAGCAACTGAAAAAACCTGTAATACATATACATAAATACTAAGACATAAGAACAATTTAATGTCAAGCTGCCTTTGCTTTGTTTTATTTGTTTTCTTTGAAGTTACAAGTCTTACGGGCTTGAAGTGAGTCATAACTCACGTAGGAACCAAAGTTCTGAATCGACAGACGGGGGCGGGTTTTCTGAAGGGACTGTTGTTGTTTTGGACCACGCTCGCGGTACGGAGATACCTCAGTGCGCAGAGAGCGCTATTGCAAGACAGTTGTATTCTGCAAGTGTATTTTGTGCAGTACACTGAAGCGAGAATTTACTTTTAAGGAAGAACTGAAGACCTGTTTTTATTTCTGTAGCGACTATTGTCCAAACAAAGCAGTCGCTGAGAGGCTGAGGACAGGGTATAAGCTGATTGTCTGACCCGCTGTACCAAACAAAGTATTCGCTGAGATCAAAAGTCCGTTTATCGTTTATTATTAAAGAATATGACAACCTATCATAACGTGTTGAAAGTATAAAACAAATCAATCACAGCGATCAAAGCAAAAAACAGCGGTCAACAAAAAATACGGCCTTCCCGTAACTCACCCCCTCTCTCTCTAGTTACTGCCCCGTACCAGTGCTGGTGATTATATTAACTAGATGTTACCGCCCATATGCCCGTGACCCAATTACTGCAATATCACAAATAAACAACAACAAAAGGTAACAAAATATAACAAATAACCAAAATATAAACCACAAAATGATCTATTTCCATTCATCATAATAAATGCCTTCATGGCTCCTACACACCAGCCCCTAATTATTAATCTATCACCCAATAATTATGCACAGTAGGAGTGATGGAATAATTAAAACTAGACAGTCCACATAATCACATTACATTCCTTGTCTTCTCCGGTCTTCATGATCCTGTGAAAAAGTTAGTCAGTAGGGCCAGAGGTTACTAGCACATAGCCCTGCGATCTGTGTTCGCCACAGTCATTATCAGTCAAGTGTCAAAGTTCAGTCAGAGGTCTAGGCACTGTCATCCGTAACAGTTGCCACACATCCAACATCTGCCTCCTGCAGCAGACAGACCTTAGTTATAGGCCGGTTCAGGCAGTTACTCTTAGTTTTGATGCGCACAAAGCCCCTTTTGTCCGGAAAGGTTTGTAGGACTCGTCCTATGACCCAGGAGTTACGAGGTGCTGTGCTGTCCACTATAAGCACCAGATCTCCAGGAACAAGGTTGCGCTTTGCTCCTGACCATCGCTGCCGCTCCTCCAATTGAGGCAAGTACTCTTTAACCCATCTTTTCCAGAACAGGTCTGACATGTACTGGACCTGCTTCCATCGCCTGTGTGCGTACATGTCGGCCTCCTGGAAGACTCCTGATGGCAAAGACGGTAACGTCTTCAAAAGCAGCAGGTGATTAGGCGTCAATGCTTCCAGGTCATGAGGATCCATAGAAGCCTTTGTAATCGGTCAGCCATTGATAATGGCTTCCACTTTGCAGAGAGCTGTGTGAAGTCCTTCTTCATCCAAACGTTGTACATTCAGGGTGGAGTTGAGGACTTTACGTACTGTTCGAATTAACCTCTCCCAAGAACCTCCATGATGGGAGCCAGCTGGGGGATTAAAAGTCCATTTTATCCCTTTCTGAAGAAGGACATCATTAATCTGTGCCTGATTCCACTGCTCAATGGATGTTTTCAGTTCTTGTTCTACTCCTCTGAAATTTGTCCCATTATCTGAGCGCAATTCCTGTACTAGACCACGTCTTGCTATAAAGCGCCTGAGAGCATTAATGAAGGATCCGTGTCGAGTGAAGGTGCCACTTCAATGTGGATTGCTCTTATGGCCATGCAGGTAAAAATTACCCCATACCTCTTTATGACACTTCTTCTGCTCCTCACCTCGAAAGGTCCAAAGTAGTCTACTCCTACCCGAGTAAATGTAGGTTCATCTGGAATCACCCTTTCAGATGGTAATTCTGCCATTAGCTGAGACACTGGCTGAGTATTCAATCGTCAACAGCTCACACACTTTGACAGAACACTCCTTATGGCTGTACTCGCTCCTGAGATCCAGTATCTCTCACGGAGCTTAGACAACATATGGTTTCGCCCACCAGGTCCCACCTCTTGATGGATGTGTCTCAGCAGAAGGGTCGAGATATGTAAATCTTTTGCCAGTATTATAGGATGCTTAGCTTCTGCTGGCATAGATGAGCTGCTGAGCCGACCACCAACTCTCAGAACCCCATTCTCCATTAGTGGGCAGAGTGTGTGGATGTTACTATGACCCTTGACACTTTTGCCTTTTTCCAACATGGAGTATTCCTCTGGAAACCTCCTCCCTCCTTTGGCTAAATTTGATGATCTCCATTTCTGATTTCTCCAACTCCTCCACTGATTGACACAACTTGAAAGCATCTCTCTCCTGAATGTTTCCATATCTCTCTCCAATGAACGTTGTCGTTGTTCCACATCCAAACCAGATTGTGCAAGAGCCATATTCAATTGTCTCCTCTTCTGCCAAAGAGATGAGAGCCAAGTTTTGAATCTCTAGATCCAAGCTAGAGACTTTCGCAGATGGATCCAAGAGCTGAAGTGGTGGATCATGCGAGTTACTGCGTCAGCCTCCTCACTGGTCTGTACAGCATTCACTGTGGCTTCCGTCTTAACCTCAGGGTCATCTGCTGTAAGTCCATGAACATCCTCAGGGTTGACAGGCCACTCATTCTCAGGTTGAAGGAGAAAACGAGGCCCTGACACCCATGTTCCATCCTTGACAAATGCATCACCTTTCACACCCCTGGAGGCGACATCGGCTGTATTATTTGCCGTTCCAGCATACCTCCACTGAGAGGGTTGTGAAGCCGTGCGAATTTGTGTGACACGGTTGGCAACAAAGACTCTGAACCTGGTGGTCTCATTCCTGATATATTTGAGCACCGAAGTACTGTCGGTCTAAAAAACACAGAGTCTTGAAGGTGCATGTGCAGCTCTTTCCTCCACAAGACAATGCGACTGGCCATGGTGGCTGCGATAAGCTCCATTCGGGGGATGGTAGCAGGTTTCAATGGTGCCACCCTTGCCTTTCCCATGACAAAAGCACTGTGCACGTGCGAGTGTGCATTTCGTGACAGCAGGTAAGTCACTGCTCCATAGCCATCCTCGCTTGCGTCACAGAAATGATGTAATTGTGCTGTAGTCACTTCACCAAAATCCAATGGTTTCAGACACCGCATGATGTTACATTTCTCCAGATGGCGAAGTTCATCCAGCCACGTTGTCCACTCCTGAGCCACGGTCTGGGGGATGACATCGTCCCAGCCAAGTTCTTTCCTGCACAGATCCCTTAAGATCTTTTTTGCGGACAAGACGACAGGACTAACGATACCAAGAGGATCATAGATGGAGCAGACCGTAAAGAGGATTCCTCTCCTAGTGAGTGGTCTGTCCTTAAAAACAATCTTGAACTTAGAAGTATCAGACTGAATGCACCAATCCACACCAAGCACTCTGTCCACAGGTGGCAAATGCTGGTCCATGTTCAACATTGTCATGTCTTTGGCTCTGTGCTCTTCAGGTATTGCAGTTAGAACATCACGCCTGTTGCTTATCCACTTTGTGAGTCGGAACCCAGTCATCCACATAAAAACTATGTAGGACCTTATCTATCGCTTCCTGGCTTAACTGTCCTTTGTAAAATAAAATAAAACAAACCCTTTTAACATCCCCACTCCCCGCACCCTCACCCTTCATGCATTCATGTAACACCCACCCACACATGCACACACACACATGCTACACCGACATACCGCTGTACCACAAAACCTGGCAAGATAAAATGGAATGTGGCTGAGCACTGATAGACCAAGTGAGGAAACACCATCCTAAGGGAGCCCTCCCCACCGAGAGCCGTCCAAGCCCACGACTACGGGGCACGCCGCCACAGAGACCACCCCAACCCAGACAGATAGGGACCCATACCACGGCCATAAAGCCCTGGGGCAGGGCTCCCCAACTATCCAGGCCTGGATAACCCCCAGGACGGCAGCCCGCAGGCAGGTCAGACAGAGCTCCCAGAGTGGAGGGCCCCCATGAGGCGATCAATGGAGCTGGAAACTAAGAGACAATAAATAAAATAGATAATAAAAGAAATGAAAACCTCCTAGGGCTGCACGGTGGTGTAGTGGGTAGCACTCTTGCCTCACAGCAAGAGGGTCCTGGGTTCGATTCCCGGGTCAGCCCGGGTTCCCTGGTGTGGAGTTTGCATGTTCTCCCCGTGTAAGCGTGGGTTCTCTCCGGGTTCTCCGGCTTCCTCCCACAGTCAAAAGACATGCAGGATAGGGATAGGTTCATTGGTGACTCTAAATTGCCCCTAGGTGTGAATGTGAGCGTGAATGGTTGTTTGTCTCTACATGTCGGCCCTGCGATAGACTGGCGGCCTGTCCAGGGTGTACCCTGCCTTCGCCCAATGACAGCTGGGATCGGCTCCAGCCCCCCGTGACCCTAGATACAGGATAAGCGGTAGAAAATGGATGGATGGAAAACCTGTTAAAACAACATGAATGTAGGAAATAGTGACAGAATTGTCCAAATGTGGGACCCACGCAGAGGTGTTTTTCTCCATGTTTCTCCCTCAGCCTGTGGGGGGACTTCAAGTTGCCACGGTAACCCTTTAACTGAGCCTTTGGCAAAGGGATAGTTCACTGTCACGCAAGTGATGGAGTGGTTAGAGTGCATGTACCCATGTACACATTCAAATCATCATACCAGTGTAGCGTTGGCTATTATTCATAACTTAAAATATTCCAAATCTCTCATACATTATTCAAATCTTCAAAGCCATTCATACTAATTCAAACTATTCCCACTTTTCCCACTATTTATACTACTTTACCTTCTTCATACAAACATTCATACTAATTGAATCCATTCCCACTTTTCTATTCAAACTAATTTACCTTCTTAATACACATTCTAATCATCATACCAGTGTGGCATCAACTATTATTCATAACTTAAAATATTCCACATCTCTCATACATTCATGTTATTATTCAACTCTTCAAAGACATTCATACTTATTCAACCCATTCCCACTTTTGCAACTATTTCATACATTCATGTTATTATTCAACTGTTCAAAGACATTCATACTAATTTGTCATGACCCGGCTCAACGGCGATGACAAAAACGGGAGAGACGGTGCATAACTGATAGAAAATAAAGGTTTATTTACATACCGCAACAACTTAACCAAAATAACGCCAGTATGAGGTGTGTATGTCAGTAGTTTCAGTCATGTAAATGTGGATGTATGGATAATCCGATGTGGGGTGTTGTAGAGAAGGAATAAATTAAATGGAACGCCAAAGCAAACCAAAAAGGTGCGGACGCCTGCGAAGAGCAAAAAAGAAGAGCGACAACAACAAGCAATCAGCTGCCCTTTATCCGGTTGGAGCACCGGGCCCAGGTGCTCCAGATCCAGCTGATGGCATCAGATGGTATCAGCTGATCACCTCGATGAAGGGTCATATGATGAAGTAGGCGGGGTCGTCACACCCCCCCATAAAGTCGGTGTCCCAAAGGGAACACCGGCACACAATAAACAAATTTACCTATAATTATCAAGCTAAACAAATTAACCCCCCAAAAAATATTAATTCAAAGATAAGTAACTGACCAAAAAAAATAATAAATCTAAGAAAAAACACAACTCCATCCTGCCCATGTCCTGTTCCTTTTCCACCTGACCTCAGCAACCCATGTACCTGAGAAGCAAATTAAGAGAACAGACAGAAGAACATATCACGAACAGCATGAAATGGCATCACTAGTCACATTCACTCATGGCAAAGGAGCATGCGCATCGGCAATGACATTATCCACCCCTTTGATATGCCGAATATCAAGATCATATTCATGCAGAAACAAAACCCATCTCATTAACCTCTGATTCGGACACCGCAATGACCTTAAAAAGGTCAGAGGATTATGATCCGTGTAAACCACAAGGGGCGCACCTCCTCCCACATAGACTTCGTAATGCTGCAGTGCCAAAACCAGCGCCAATGCCTCCTTTTCGATCACGGAGTAATTAAACTGGTAATGATTGAATTTCCTCGAGAAGAAGCTTACTGGCCTCACTACACCTTGGTCATCTCCCTGCAGCAAAACGGCACCTGCTCCCACCTGACTGGCATCAACCTGGAGCAAAAAGGTCCGGTCGAATCGCGGTGCTGCCAGAATAGGGGAAGAGCAGAGAACAGTCTTGACGTTTTCAAAGGCCTGCTGACATTCTGGCGACCACACAAACTTTGCTCTGGTCTTCAGAAGCTCAGTAAGGGGAAACACTACAGTGAAAAAGTTTCGACAAAACCCTCGGTAATACCCCACCAGACCGAGAAACCGCTGAAGCTCTTTCTTCGTTGTGGGCTGTGGAAACTTCTCGACGGCCATAACCTTCGCTTCGACTGGAGCTACGCAACCTTGCCCCACAACTCGCCCCAGATAAGTAATAGTGGCCTTAGCAAACTCACACTTGGCTAAATTAACAGTAAGCCTCGCCTCTGCCAGGCGTTCAAATAGCGCCCGGATGCGCTGAAGATGGGAGTTCCATGTATCGCTAAAAATCACCAAGTCATCCAAATAAACTGAACACCCCTCCAACCCGGACACAACTCTGTTCATTAACCGCTGGAACGTAGCGGGAGCGTTTCTTAACCCAAACGGCATTACCGTATAAGAATACAGACCCGACGGTGTAATAAATGCTGCTATCTCCTGAGCACGCTTGGACAGCGGTACCTGCCAATACCCTTTAAGCAGATCGAATTTACTTACAAATTTGGCAGGCCCAACACTGTCAATACAGTCGTCCATTCGCGGCAAAGGGAAAGAATCTGGCTTTGAGACTTTGAGAGTTTACTTTTCTCATATCTGCACAAAACCGAGGTGTTTTGTCCTGCTTCGGCACTAAAATACAGGGGGAGGCCCAACTGGAGTTAGACGGCACAGCCATATTATTTTCAACCATGTAAGCCACTTCAGTGTCAAGATGTTTCAGCTTCTCCGGTGACATACGGTAAAAACGTTGTCTTATCGGCTGTGCATCTCCCACCTCGATGTCATGCTCCACCCAATCAGTGCGCGAAGGGACATCACCGAACAGACAGGGGAACTTCAGCACCAAGTCAGCCAGCTCACAGCGTCTAGACTCAGACAAATGGGACAACAGCTTGTCCAAGTTAGACAGAGATTCAGAATTTTTTAAACAACCACACAGCAAACTGTCATCGAGCTCAGGCACCCCATCTTCATGCTTCACAGCCACTGAACTAGCAACCAGAGCCGGACGCACACCTTCATCAGCCCGACCTGACTCACTACCACGGATGTAGAATGGCTTCAACAAGTTAATGTGACAAAGCTGTTTGGACTTTCTCCGCCCCGGTGTCGCAATTAAATAGTTCAAATCCGAGAGTTTCTCAATGACTGTATACGGACCGGTATACTTAGCCTGGAATTGCAAACCCACAATAGGCATTAATGCCAAAACTTGGTCCCCAGGACTAAACTCCCGCTGCTCTGCGTGACAGTCATAATTTTTCTTCATTTTGCTCTGAGACACCTGCAACTTATCCCGTGCCATACCACCCGCCACGGACAAACGATGCCGAAACCCATTCACAAAATCAATCAGATTTTTTGGCGGCTCAGCATCCACCCATTTGTCCTTTAACACAGCCAAAGGGCCCCTCACCACATGCCCAAAAACCAAATCATTCGGACTGAAACCAGTACCCTCTTGTACAGCCTCTCTCGCAGCCAACATCAGCCATGGGAGCCCCTCTTCCCAGTCTCGATCCAGCTCAGTGCAATACGCACGCAGGAGAGACTTGAGAGTCTGATGAAATCTCTCCAACGCACCCTGACTCTGCGCGTGGTACGCCGATGACTGATTGTGCTTAATGCGCAAGGATCTCAACACTTGACCAAACATGTGGGAAGAAAAATTTGACCCTTGGTCACTCTGAATAACCTTCGGGATACCAAAAACTGAAATGAACTGAGTCAGTGCCTTCACCACAGCTTTAGTTGTAATGGATCTCAGCGGGTATGCAGCCGGATACCTGGTACTTTGGCACATAACTGTCAGTAAATATTTACAATCAGATTTAGCGCTCGGCAACGGGCCGACACAGTCCACAATCAAATACTCAAATGGTTGGCCTATGGCAGGAATCGGTTGCAGAGGAGCAGACTTCACACCCTGATTCGGCTTGCCCGTTAATTGGCATACATGGCAGGTTTTAATATATACGGCAACATCTCTTTTTACTCGCGGCCAAAAGAACTGCTTCAATATATTTAGATAGGTTTTCCTGACACCAAAATGCCCACTCTCGTCGTGTGCCACTTTAAGGACCAGAGGCCTAAATTTAGTCGGTACAACCAACTGGTAAACAGCATCCCCCTCACCGTCACCATCCAAACCAACCCATTTCCGAAAGAGCAGTCCGCTACGCAAAAAGTACCCACTGGCGGCACCCTTTATCTCGGCAGCAGACAAAACACGACCAAATAATTCATTTAAAGAGGAATCACAGATTTGCTCCTGCAGCAACTCACTCTGTGACACTGGGAAATCAGACAAAGACGGAGCTTCAAAATCATCGCCACCAAGCTCCCCATCTGATAACTCAGGCTCAGCCTTACTCATTGCACGTGCAACCACACAGGCTGAAAGAACCTCAGGTACCTCACTGGGACCCCCGTCAAAGACAGTATTAACCGGACAGAGCGTAACAACAGGTGAGGGAGGGGCATCAGCCCAGAGGCGGCCGCTAGCCAAGCCGTTGCCCAAAATAAAATTAACCCCCTCAATGGGTAACGCCGGCGGCACTCCCACAGCAACCTCACCCTGCACAAGCTCACAATCCAGGACCACCTTATGCAAAGGCACGGGTAAAACAGACCAGCCCGATCCTGCCAGCCACCTGTTTTTTGGGTGCAGTCTCGTGGGAAGTGGAGGCTAGAGTAAAAGAGGCGAACCGAGCTGCCGACATTCCTCCGGGTTGTCCCCCCAACAGACTGTATGTACCTTCAGAGTTGAGGGGTCCAGTGATTCACTGGGCCCATACATCCAAGGTATCCAGCCACCCCGGTGTTCACAGGACGCTTTTCAGGATCCAGGAGAGGTTCTAGTGGCCGGCAATCCGGAAGGATGTGGAGGACTACGTGGCAGCGTGCTCCACTTGTTCACAGAACAAGCACTCCAACGCGCCCCCAGCGGGTCTCCTCCAGCCACTACCTGTCCCACCGGCCCTGGTCAGACATCTCCCTGGACTTTGTGACCGGTCTCCCGCCATCTGAAGGTAACACAACCATCTTAACCGTTGTAGATCGATTCTCCAAGATGATGAAGAAGATGGTGAAATAAGTTGCTAAAGAAACCGCCCCAGTTCGTGGCGCGCTTCTGGAAAGACTTCTGTCAGCTGCTAGGAGCTACAGTGAGCCTGACGTCGGGCTACCACCCTCAGACAAATGGTCAGGCGGAGAGACTCAACCAGGAGCTGGAGACTGGCCTCCGGTGTCTCTGATCCCAGAATCCCTCCTCCTGGGCCAGGATGCTCATCTGGATAGAGTACGCCCATAATACTCTACCTTCAGCATCCACCGGTCTGACGCCTTTCCAGTGTGTCTTCGGCTACCAGCCCCCTCTGTTCCCAGACCTGGAACAGGAGGTAGATGTCCCATCTGCCGCTGCTAAGGTGCGGCAGTGTTGGCGGATGTGGATCCATGCTAGACGGGCCCTTCTCCGCTCATCTGCTGCATACAAGAAATCAGCTGACCGACGTCACAGAGTGGCTCCAGCCTACAGCCCTGGCCAGAGGGTTTGGCTCTCCACCAAAGACCTACCTCTTTGCATGGAGTCTCGTAAGTTGGCACCCAGGTTCATAGGTCCATTCCCTGTTTCAAAGGTTATTAATGACTCTGCTGTGAGACTCAGCCTCCCCAGGTCCACCCTACATTCCATGTCAGCCGGGTGAAGCCGATTCACGAGAGTGTTCTGGTCCCACCCGCCAAGCCCCCCCCCCCCCCCCCCCGCCTCCTCGCTTCATCGATGGGGGGCTGGTCTATACGGTGCGACGGCTGTTGGAGGTCCGGTGGCGGGGCAGAGGACTGCAGTATTTGGGAAAGACTGGGAGGGCTACGGACCGGAGGAACGGTGCTGGGTTTCTTCCAAAGACATCATGGACCCTCAGCTAATAAGAGACTTTCGGCGGGCCCACCCTCACTATCCTGGGCCTTCAGGTGTCGGCCGTAGAGGGGGGGGGGATACTGTCAGGGCCCCCTAGGGTTGTTCCTGTCTTGTTTATTTCCTGTTTTATTTTGGTGACCTGATTACCATCCCCCCTTGTCCTGCTGAGTTTCCTGTCCGTAATTACTTGATGTCCCTCACCTGTGTGTCATTGTCTCCCCACCCCATGTGTTCTTAAGCTGTGTTCCCCCTTCCCTCTGTGCCAGATCGTCTCGTCTGTTTTCAGTGAGCGTTCCAGCGATTTTCTCCGTGCATATTTACAGTTTCCTCGAGCCTTCGATCCCGTTTGTTTTTTGACCACGAGTTGTGCCTAGCGTCTTTGATACCTCTGCCTGTACTGACTGATTTCCTGGTTTCGACCCCTGGAAATAAACGGACCTTCCCTTTGCCACTCACTTGTCTGCGCCTCTGCTTTGTTGGTCCTCCTGCTCTGATCGTCACTGTGGGATTCTAATATGTAGACTGGAAAAATTAATTGGCATCAAAGGAACCGCATTAAGCTGGTTTAAGTCCTATTTATCCAATCGATGTCAGTTTGTGCATGTCAATGAAAAATCCTCCAGGCACACTGAAGTTAAATACGGTGTTCCAAGGTTCTGTGCTCGGACCAATTCTTTTCAACTTATATATGCTTCTTTTAGGCAACATTATTAGAGGACACTCTATAAACTTCCATTGTTATGCTGATGATGCTCAGTTATATCTATCGATCAAGCCTGAAGAAACCAATCAGCTAGTTTAACTCCAGACATGTGTTGATGACATAAAATCCTGGATGACCTGCAATTTCCTGATGTTAAACTCTGATAAAACGGAAGTTATTGTACTTGGGCTTAAACTCCTCCGAAGCTCGCTGTCTAAAGATATAGCGACTATTGATGGGATTGCCATCTCCTCAAATGCTACTGTAAGAAACCTTGGAGTTATCTTTGATCAGGACCTGTCCTTTGACTCACATATTAAACAAAATACAAGGACAGCCTACTTTCACCTGCGTAACATTACTAAAATTAGGCCAATGCTGTCTCAAAAAGATGCAGAAAAACTCGTCCATGCATTTTTTACCTCAAGGCTGGACTATTGTAATTCTTTATTATCAGGCTGCTCTAATAAATCTCTTAAATCTCTCCAGCTGGTCCAGAAGCGTGTGTTCTGACTAAAACTAGATGAAGGGATCACATTACTCCTGTATTAGCTTCTCTGCACTGGCTCCCAGTAAAATCCAGAATATAATTTAAAATCCTTCTTCTCACTTACAAGGCTCTTAATGGACAGGCACCATCATATCTTAAAGAGCTCATTAAACCCTACTGTCCTCCTAGAGCACTATACTCTCAGAATAAAGGGTTACTTGTAGTTCCTAAAGTCTCCAAAATTAGAAAAGGGGCCAGAGCTTTCAGCCATCAAGCTCCTCTTCTGTGGAACCGTCTTCCGGTTCTGGTTCGTGAGGCAGACACTGTTCGCACATTTAAAAGTAGGCTAAAAACATTCTCTTTGACACCGCTTATAGCTAGGGCTGGCTCAGGTTTGCCCTGAGCCAGCTCTTGGTTAAGCTGCTATAGGCCTAGACTGCTGGGGGATTAAAGTGACACACTGAGCCTCTCTCTCTCTCTCTCTTTTGCGCTCTCTCGTGGAACCTGATCCGGACTGCACCAATGTTGTGGTCTTGTTTGCCTCTTACCGCCAGTATTTTTAATTAAAGTAATTGACTAAAATCAACATCTCTACTGTCGCTAACTTGACCGGGAGTCTGGCTATTCTTTCTGGTCCAGCAGAGTCCACTGAGGTCCTGACTGATGCAGACTGCTAACTGGCCTGAAGCTGGAAACACCACATTGTAGCTCCACCTGCCCGCTGTGTGACTGCTCAACTACTCCTGCTTTTTGGTCTACGGCGACGTGGTTGGGATGGATCCATCTCGGCGTGGCTGTGCCTGCTGCCATGGACTACTACTGTTGATACTATTGCTTCTGTTAAAACCACCACTACTGTTAATGCTACTACTACTACACTACTACCAACACCAAATGCAGTTGGAACCCAAGGGCCTGGGCTGCATGAGATTTCTGCCTAAAAGCCTATTAAGGCAGTTTTTTCTCGCTACTGTCGCTGTAACGCTTGCCCCTGGGTGATGTTGGGACTGAAATTGTGTTGACTCTTGAGCGTATTCCAGTCCTGCTGAGTTTTTTTCCACCCAAACCCAACCGTACCTGTATGAGCCTGAATATACAGAGGAAGAATTGCGCGAGAGGGATGC